>CM030865.1:11227612-11250112 GCA_018105865.1 Metaphire vulgaris | reverse complement strand
ATAGTAATAATAATAATAATAATAATAATAACAATAATAATAATAATAATAATAATAATAATCATCATCATCATCATCATCGTCATCATCATCGTCATCGTCGTCATCATCATAGTATTAGTAATAATAATAATAGCGGGGCTTTAAAATCTCAACATTTCTATATCCAGCTGTAACACAGAAGAGCACAATTTCAAATCTGGAAGATGGAACTACCAAGAAAAATGGTGCAACAGGAGCAACAGGTGCAACTGGTGCAACCGGAGCAACAGGTGGCACTGGAGGTTCAGGCAGTTCCGGATCCACTGGACAGATCGGCGGAACCGGAGCAACAGGATGGACGGGAGCAACTGGAAGCACCGGATCCACCGGATGGACCGGTTCGACAGGGGCCACCGGACAGACGGGAGCCACCGGAGCCACCGGTTGGACCGGTGCAACCGGTGCCACCGGATCCACCGGATCCACCGGAGCAACAGGTTCTACGGGTTCAACGGGGGCCACGGGGGCCACGGGAAGAAACGGAACCGACGGGATGACGGGCGCCACCGGATCACAGGGTAGCACCGGATCGACCGGATCGACAGGTGCCACCGGTGCAAGTGGAGCCACAGGTGTAACGGGAGCAAGTGGTGCGTCCGGCGCTACCGGTGCGAGCGGATCGACTGGACTTCCAGGTGCCACCGGTGCCACTGGAGCCACGGGTGCAATCGGAGCCACCGGAGCCACTGGTGCCACCGGTGTCACAGGTGCCACCGGTGCGAGTGGAGCGAGCGGTGCCACTGGGGCACCAGGTGCAACAGGTGCAAGCGGAGCAAGTGGGGCTCATGGCTCAACCGGTGCCATTGGAGCAACCGGGTTACCTGGAGACACAGGTGCAACCGGTGCAACGGGAGCGACAGGTGCAACTGGAGTGGCTGGAGCAACCGGAGCAAGTGGAGTGAGCGGCGCCACAGGAGCTACAGGTAAAACTAATGCAAATACTATACTTTACTGGTTAATATGCGTGTGCATAATTATCAGTATAGTGGCGCTATAGAAGTTTAAGACTAGATTGGAGTAGTTTCACATTTCATTTGCACTGATATACTTAAACAGAATATTTTAGAAAATTTCTTATCAAATTCGATATTTTGCAACTTGGCATTGTGCGACCGGTTCCCATTAGAACACCGAAGTTAAGTAACGTCGAGCGCGGTTAGTACTTGGGTGGGTGACCATACTGGGGTCTAGTCGTGTTGCCGGCGGCCACACGAAATCGTTCATCGCACATCCGCCAACAAATTGGTAACAGCGTTAATCTGCGAAGGTAAAACCCGGGTCTAGAAAAAGCAATGGCAAACTATCCTGTGTTAATGACGTAGGCCAACTGTGTCGGACCATACGCTCTTTGAATACGAAACTAAATTTACCGTTCTTGTTGTTGTACAGGAGAGACTGGAAAACCAGGTGCCACCGGAGCAACTGGAACGCCTGGATCCAATGGAACCGCCGGATCAACAGGTGCGAGCGGCGCCACCGGAGCATCGGGATCTGCTGGAGCCACTGGAGCCACCGGTGGAATCGGAGCCACGGGTTTCCCAGGGGCAACTGGAGCCACCGGAGCGACAGGCGCCACGGGATCAACCGGTGCTACAGGATCTACGGGTTCAACCGGTGCTTCCGGAGCAACAGGGGCCACCGGGACATCGGGAACGCCAGGCGCCAGCGGAGCCACCGGTGCCACCGGATCGGCGGGCGCTAGTGGATCGGCGGGAAGCACCGGATCGACCGGAGCCACAGGTCCATCTGGAGCTGTCGGTTCCTCCGGAGCCACTGGATTGACCGGCGGATCGGGAGCGACTGGAGCAACCGGAGCGGCCGGAAGCAGCGGTGCCCAGGGAGCAACTGGACAGACGGGACAGCACGGATCGACGGGATCCACCGGAATTCAGGGACTGCCTGGATCGACCGGAGCAACTGGACCGGCGGGGGGAAGTGGAGCCACTGGAAACACGGGCGCCAGCGGTGGAGCCGGAGCGACAGGAGCCACAGGTGTGAGTGGCGGTCCGGGGGCCGTTGGTGCAACGGGTGCCAGCGGGGCACAGGGACGCACTGGAGCGTCTGGAGGGCCAGGAGGTGTCGGAGCGCCGGGAAGAACAGGTGTGAGCGGAGCCAGCGGTGCGACGGGATCGACAGGTCTTACTGGAGCCACCGGAGTTGCCGGGGCTAATGGAACTAAAGGTGACACCGGTGCCACTGGAGCGACGGGCCTAGCGGGTAATACTGGTGCCACAGGACCAGCAGGTGCGACCGGAGTGCATGGTGCAACTGGAGCGACCGGTTTGACTGGAGGTGCAGGTGCCACCGGAGCCACAGGATCTGCTGGCGCTTCTGGTTCGACTGGAGCAACAGGTCCGGCTGGAGGAATCGGTGCCACCGGAAGGACAGGTGTCAGCGGAGGAACTGGATCAACAGGTGCTACAGGTTTGACAGGAGGTGTAGGAGCAACGGGAGCCACGGGTTCCACCGGAGGTGCTGGTGCCACCGGCGCCACTGGTTCTGCAGGACAGAGTGGTTCGACCGGAGCAACTGGACCAAGTGGATCAACCGGATCCAGTGGAGCTACTGGACTTACTGGAGGCTCTGGAGCAACTGGATCTACCGGACCCGCTGGAGGGACGGGAGCAACTGGAGCTGCCGGTACAGATGGGCGACCTGGTGCAACTGGTGCAACGGGTGCAACGGGTGGTGCCGGAGCAACCGGTGCAACAGGTCTGACTGGCCAAGTGGGAGCAACAGGGTCCTCTGGAGCAGCTGGAAGGACTGGCGCCGTTGGGGCTTCAGGCGCAACCGGAGCTCATGGACAGACAGGGGCCACGGGAACTAAGGGGGATACCGGAGCGATGGGAAGAACAGGTGCTTCTGGAGGAACGGGAGCGGCGGGTGCAACGGGTCTCACTGGACAGACGGGAGCAACTGGGCCCAGCGGTTCCACTGGAGGCGTCGGTGCAACAGGTGTTGCGGGAGCAACTGGTCAGAATGGAGCAACCGGATCCACTGGACCAGCGGGATCCGTGGGATCTACTGGATCTACCGGTCTTACGGGAGGATCAGGGGCAACAGGAGCTACTGGACAAGCTGGAATGACTGGTGCAACAGGACTTGCGGGACAGACTGGAGGAAGTGGATCAACAGGAGCCACAGGAGCTTTCGGAGCCTCCGGAGCGACAGGACTGACTGGTCAGACAGGTGCAACTGGTCCATCAGGTGCAACTGGTGCAGTTGGATCGACTGGTTCGACAGGTATCAAAGGTGATGCTGGATCAACAGGTGCAACTGGTCTTACGGGTGGTTCAGGATCAACAGGATCAACAGGGCCGGCTGGAAGCACTGGAGCAACTGGACCGAGTGGTGCGACTGGAGGAATCGGATCTACTGGAGCTACGGGTTTGACAGGTGGAGTTGGAGCAACTGGAGCTACCGGTTTTAATGGTAGGACTGGTGCAACGGGCGCAAGTGGCCCTGCAGGAGCAGTTGGAGCCACAGGTATCACGGGAAGAACTGGAGTTGCTGGAGCAACCGGAGCATCAGGTCAAAATGGAACGGCTGGTGCAACAGGTGCAACAGGTAATGCTGGAAATACAGGAGCTACCGGTCCGGTTGGAGGCACTGGTGGAATTGGAGCTACAGGATCCACAGGTCTCACTGGAGGCATCGGTGCTACTGGAGCCAACGGACGTACCGGAGCAACAGGTGGCTCTGGAGCCACTGGACTTACTGGACGTACCGGAGCAAGTGGACTAACTGGAAGGACAGGTGCTGGTGGTGCTACTGGATCGACTGGCCTAACTGGCGGTACTGGAGCAACTGGTGCAAACGGTGCAGCCGGAAATACTGGATCAACTGGACCAACCGGTGCCACAGGAGGTGTTGGTGCCACTGGATCAACTGGTCTCACTGGAGGTAGTGGTGCCACTGGAGCGACTGGATTAACAGGAGGATCAGGCGCTACTGGAGCCACTGGAAATCCTGGCAGCACTGGAGCTACCGGATCAACTGGTGCAGCTGGTGGCACAGGAGCAACAGGAGCCACTGGATTGACCGGTGGAGTTGGTGCCACCGGATCAACTGGAGCAGCCGGTAGGACTGGAGCTACTGGAGGAAGAGGTCAGACTGGAGCAAATGGAATCTCTGGTGCTACTGGAGCTTCTGGAGCAGCTGGTGCCACTGGTCTACAGGGTAACTGTCTCTTTATATTTTATTATTTTATTTTTATATCTTAGAGTTCAAGATTGTCTATTCACTATGCGACATGACGTGGCATGTATTTGTACGAGTTTTGATATACAAAAATAGCCGGCATTCTATTTTTGCAGTAATAGAAGCTCATGTTATGTTTGTTCTGATTTTCCAGGAGCGACCGGAGCAACTGGAGTGGGCGCAACTGGAGCAACGGGTCAAAAGGGAGAAGCCGGTCCAATTGGAGCCACAGGAATGACTGGAAATGCTGGACCAACCGGTGCCATTGGTGCCACTGGAGCGCAAGGTAGATTCCATTGTCTTTTGCAATATCACAACTAAGTGGGTTTTGGCAATTCAAGGTTTTCATTCACACACGTGACAGTTTTACATCTTTATTTACGGTCAAAATATATTGCATTTGCATACATCGTGTACAAAATGCAATGGTAAATATATGTGTTAGTGTTAACACTGCCTCAAGATCTGCCTCTGATAATTATAATAACGAAAGGTAGAACAGAAGGAATAAGGGGAAGGGGCGACGAAGAAGTTGGATGGAAGACTTCATTGACTGGACAAACACAAAGAACTATGGAGCCCTAAAATGGCAGAAGAATATAAAGAGAAATGGAAGAATGACTGTCAACCCTCTGACAGAGGAGGACACAAAAGGAGGAGGAAGAAGAAGAAGAATAAGAAGAAGAAGAAGAAGAAGAAAAGAAGAAGAAGAAGAAGAAGAAGTAGAAGTGTTAAGACTGTTTTTCTAATATAATTGTCATTTTCCAGGTTCCACTGGTCGAACTGGAGCAGCTGGAGGAACTGGTGCCACTGGAGCACAAGGTCGAACCGGAGCCAGCGGAGGGATGGGCGCGACAGGTATCAACGGTAGAACAGGTGCCACAGGACAACGCGGTTTAGATGGAGCCAGTGGATCCACAGGTGCAACCGGACTTACGGGAGCGTCAGGACCTCAAGGTAAGACAACGAATGATCACCTTTGCGTAGCCGCACCTGTTCGGAATCCAATTAATTTCAACCCACGTACAGTAGGCCCATGTTCACCCATGCGGAAATTTTTCAGGTGCCGTAGAGCGTGGCTTCAATAAAGAAAAATGTTCAAATCCTGTCTTTAGTATCAGATAACAGGACAGAGAAACGTTGAAAATTATACAATCCAAAAGATAATTACAGAAACATAAGCTATTGGGTGTATAGCAATAAACTAACATTGACGGAGAGATGCTAAAAGGAGAGGCAGCAGGAGAAGGGGATCATTCAGTTTTTATTGTAGCCACCTTGACATGGGGGGGGGTTTGCAATGTTTGGGGGGACAAGGTCTGAGTCTCCACACTTTGGAGTGGAGGAAATTTCCATCCCCCAGCCAACATATAAAAAAATTTTGGGGAGGAATTTTTAAACTTTGGGGGAATTCCCATCCAGATAAGGCCTAGAATAAACAATGAGCATCATTCCTTTGCTTTAAAAATATCTGCCTTCTTTTGACGTAAATTTAGTAAATGTTTAGATTCTGCGATTAGCACAAGGCGTTTATTCTGTCATTTCTTCTGTTTCAGGTGCCACCGGAGTGACTGGATCGCAGGGCAAACCAGGAGACACCGGATCCACCGGCCCCACCGGTGCAACTGGTGTCGCTGGTAGCAACGGATCGACCGGAGCAACGGGACCCGCAGGACAAACCGGAAGCACCGGACCAGCCGGTAAGTCCATCATGGTCCATCAGGGGACACTGCCTGGGTTTCAGGATAATATTGCTGCTGGCTTCAAGATCAGCCAACCTGTGGCATTCGGGATACAAATAAATTCCAATTCGTTTATCAGTGTTTATTCTAGCCACCTTGACATTGGAGGGGAGTTTTAAATGTTTGGGGCGGGGGATGTTTGTCTTCCCAAAATCCTTGACAAGCAAAAAAAGGTCGTCAACCTTATAATTTTATAATTTTTCTCTCCCGGATGTCGTGACAAGCAAAAAAGGTCATCACACTATTGTATTTCATATCCTCCTTCTTCAACGCTCTGACGAGCAAAAATAATAATCCTTATATTTTCCCCCTCTTAAAAGAACCCCCCACTCGTCACACTTTTGGGGAGAATTTCCCATCCCCCAATGCAACATATAGAAATTTTGGGGGAATTTTTAAAATCCCCCCCAGAGAAGGCCTAGAATAAACACTGTCCGTTTATTAGTATCAGGCAACCAAATAGAGAAAAACTGATAGCCACAAAATCCGTATGATAATTAATAATAATAATAACAAAGCCATAAATTATTGGAAATCTGGAATAGTACAAATATTTTTCGTTATGAAGGAGGTTATTACTGTTCTTGTCATTCTTTAAAATTACAGGCGCCACAGGAAATACGGGACCTCGTGGATTGACCGGAGCATCTGGAGCCACCGGTGTAGCGGGCCGTGTCGGAGACACCGGGGCCACTGGTACGCAAGGTCTGCAAGGATCCACGGGAAGTACCGGTAACACTGGTCCTGCGGGAGCCACCGGGCAGACTGGACCGGCCGGAAGAACTGGTACGTAACGCATTGATGGACTGAGTTCAGTTATCGCTGTGTTGCAATTTCATTTATTATTATTAACTAAATTAAATAAAGGATAATAAAAATGAAAAAACATTAAAAAAGTTAAAGGAGGAAAATCGCTGTTTCTGAAAATGACTCCGAATAGAGAAAGACACATAAAGAAGAATGAGTTAACCCTTTCGCTACTGGAACCCTTCGGCGCGGTTCCTAAACTTAGCCGTTTCCCGTCGGGCAGAATGGCTACTTGTATCAATAATACACGGTAGTCCAGAACGCGGCAATAGTATTTTAACCCTACTAAGCCTAATAGATGGTTTTCAGTGACATAATTTCACTTTACCAACGCCAGTAAGGGTAATGAAAGGGTTAAATGACTAAATTTTAATGCTTTTGCTATGTATTCTCGTTGCAAACGATTTCTATTAAATTCTATTATTTGGCCTGTTTATATTAACATTCTACGGTATGACTATGCCATTCTATTTCTATTACATTCGGCCATGTCTGGTACTGTGTACAACGTACCCGCAACTGATTTCTATTCCACAGGTGCCTCTGGTCTGGCTGGAGCGACTGGATTGACCGGATCGACAGGACCCGTTGGCATGACAGGTGCTACAGGTATTCAAGGTATCCAAGGTGCTTCTGGATCTACCGGACCGGTCGGTGCCACCGGCGGGGTTGGCGCCACAGGTGCAACAGGTGGCGCGGGAGCGACTGGACTGACAGGTAGAACAGGTGCATCTGGCCCTCAAGGTATCCAGGGCATTAATGGAAAACCAGGTGATACTGGAGCAACAGGTCTTAACGGAAATACCGGTGCCACTGGTCCCATGGGAGCAACTGGAGCAGCTGGAATCGGTAAAACTGGAGCCTCGGGTGCAACCGGACCTACAGGTGGAGCGGGTGCCACTGGAGCAACAGGACAACAGGGAAACAATGGTGCCACAGGATTCACCGGAGCAACTGGTCCGACAGGTAAACTACACCAACTGTACACCTGTGTGTTATATAATATTATATATATATATATATATATATATATATATATATATATATATATATATAAAGTAATAAGAAACATTGATCATTATTATAAGTCCTCATTTATAGAAAGGCAGTTAAATGTGGAAAGCAAAGAATATAATATATTTAGAAATATCAAATACAAAATAGATAATTAGATTTTACAGTATCTGGCGCCACCTGTCGAATGCCAACGTCTCCAATCGTTCCACAATGCTTACGGCTTTTTACCAACAAATTTCTCTTTCCAACTGCCCAGGTATCACTGGAGCAACTGGAGCAAGAGGTCAAGCTGGATTGAATGGAACAGATGGCGCCACTGGAAGCACTGGAGTCAGGGGACTGACTGGAGGAACCGGAGCAAGTGGATACACCGGAGCCACGGGACCTGCTGGTGCAACTGGACTCACCGGTCGAACCGGTGCACAGGGTGCCACAGGTAACCGCATCTTTTCAACATAAAAATAATCTCTGTTTATGGGCGGAGGGCGGTGGCGTAGTGGTAGGATTGTTGACACGTAATCTGAGGGTAGCGGGTTCGAATCTGACCCTAGTCACTGCGTCGCGACCTTGGACAAGTTGTTCACTCCTGACTTACTTCTCACTTATTTATGATTCTTCACTTTGTGACTGACTTAACGTACGTTAACAGCGTTGTAATAATAATAATAATAATAATAATAATAATAATAATAATAATAATAATAATAATCATCTCGTCTCTTCGATATCTTAGGAAACGTTGGTCGTACTGGAGCATCCGGACCCACCGGTTCCACCGGACCCCAGGGAGCTGCGGGTCAGACGGGTGCCACTGGAGCCGTTGGTAAAACCGGAGCGTCCGGATCGACTGGGCCCGTCGGCAGCACCGGAGCAACCGGAGTCACCGGACCTCAGGGAAACACCGGATCCACGGGACCCACAGGCTCCACCGGAGCCACCGGTCAGATGGGACCGATGGGACTGAATGGAAGCACCGGAGCCACTGGACCCAAAGGAGACCAGGGAGCCAGTGGATACACCGGATCGACTGGTCCACGAGGATTGACCGGAGCGTCAGGTATGTACGATCAAAAATCGAATGCATACAGTAGAACTTCGTTATAATGGACTCGATTATAACGTATACTCGGTTATGTGTACAGTCTCGTGTGATGCGCTGTCTCAATAATATAATGATATAATTGATATACTGTATCTCGGAAATAACGTTATAAATGTTACAGACCCTCTAATAATTTAGGGTGTAGTTACGAAATTCGACCATAGTTCAGTATGGTCGCGTCAGTAGAACTTGCACAGGTTATTTCCATCTAAAGTTTTGCAAACTTTGTGTCATAACATACTGTATTTTACTATTGACTTTACTCTACAAGACACCTATCCGTCTGTTCTTAGGACTGACTGGATCAACCGGACCTCAGGGAGCAACTGGAGCAACGGGACTTCACGGACTCACAGGTGCGACTGGAAATACAGGTTCGACAGGACCTGTTGGTTCCACCGGATCTATCGGACCGAAAGGATTGTCTGGAGCTACAGGTAAACAGTCTCGCACTAGGTTCAGGTTTTCAATTATTTATGATTTTAAAAACCAAATGACTGTTAATCAATCGTCTAATTTGCATTGTAATATCGTAAATTCAAATTGTCTACCTTTCTGAAATATGCAATCAATATTTCCGCCCACAGGTGTAACTGGGCCTCAAGGTGTTGCCGGAGCGTCTGGAGCCACAGGTTCGACGGGCCCAATTGGTTCGACTGGATCGACAGGACCTCATGGAGATACTGGCTCGACAGGATCTACAGGACCGGTTGGTAGCACCGGTGCAACTGGACCTCAGGGCATCAGAGGAGTTCAAGGTCTTACAGGTAAAAACATTGCTTTACCTTACAGATAAACATACTGTACAGGTTTTAATTTGCAGACGACCACTTTCATGAATATTTGCTGTACAAACAGGGATATTTTTACACCCCCTAACATCTCCCCCAAATTGAGGTCGACACCCCCCAAATTTGGTAATGTGACAATGGTATGCATACAAAATGCATACTAATTAGCTCCGGACACCCCAATTTGAGGTCGACACCCCGCCCCCAAATTTACAATCCTAGAAATATCCATGTGTACAAAGCTTTGTATTATAAGCTTCAAATGGACTGCAAGTGCTGCAATTTGACTAAATATAATGGTCTCTGCTTCAGGTTATATGAATGTTATCATAAATATAGAAAGCAACGCCCAGTCAAGCAATGATATAACGACGTAGTCTCATCAAGCCCCGCCCATTATTAAATGACGTTGCCTAGCAGCGATTATAAATTGACAGCAGCTCCTCGTCCAATTAAGACGGCGCTACAGCAAACGCAAACATTGGGAAATTATATGCATATAATAATACTGCAGTTCACATAAGAGCCAGAGGCTAAAGGTTGATGACATTTCTAATGCAGGTGCTTCAGGAAGCACTGGACCAGTCGGAGCGACTGGAAACACCGGATCAACGGGTCCGATTGGAGGAACCGGATTTACCGGTCCCGTAGGCAGAACAGGAGCGACCGGAAATACCGGATCTACTGGACCTATTGGTGCCACCGGATTTACCGGACCAACTGGATTGAAAGGAGACACAGGTATTTTACCAGCCTACTTTCGAGGATTTATAATATTTATTTTATTTTTTTGTGTAAAATTCCATAAATGTTTTTCGCAATTCAGGTATTTAAGTCACAGTTGTTTATTTGTTTTATTTATAAAATGATCGTCCAGTGATTTTTATATTTATTTATTGGGAGATATAGTTTTTTTGAAGCACTCGCTTAACGATATCTGTTATTTTTCAGGTGCAACAGGCAACACCGGAGCAACAGGGCCACTTGGACCACAGGGCTTTACCGGTCCGGTTGGCAGAACTGGAGCCTCTGGTGCAACTGGCCCACAGGGAGGAACAGGGCCCAAGGGAGATACGGGCCGTACTGGCGCCACCGGTTTCGACGGTAAAACTGGAGCGACTGGTGCTACAGGTATTCAGGGTCCCACGGGGATGACAGGAGCCTCTGGACAGAAAGGTAATACAGGAGCCGCTGGAGCAACTGGTAGCACAGGACCGATTGGAAATGTCGGAGCTACTGGAGCGACCGGTCGGTTGGGAAGAACAGGTTCGACTGGTTATACCGGACCAGCTGGCTTACCTGGATCTACTGGAGCAACTGGAGCGACCGGAATTGGAAGAACAGGTAAGACACTCTTGGATCATGGTGCACGATAGAATTCCTTAACGTTTCAACAACTCTTTTTCTGATGATTAATTATGTGTTTATTATCGCATTGTTTTGATATCCGCTATGTTACATTGATATTCAGAACATGCATTTTTAATTTATTAATTATTATTATGGAATCTGTACTTGTCTAGGTTCAACGGGTGCAACTGGACAATCTGGCCAGGTGGGTGCTAGTGGTCTGCCTGGAAGCACTGGAGCAACGGGACTTCAGGGACCTTTGGGAAGAACCGGATCCACCGGACCACTCGGTGCAACTGGAGCCACCGGAGCAACAGGTAGGCACTAATTACTAACTAACTAAGCACATGTCGATACGTGATTATCTTAAAGCGACAAGTGGTAACAGTCATCTATTGATGACCAGCACTCAATTTTTTCATTTCAATTTTCGGACAACGACAAAATTTAGTGGGAAAATGTGAATGTATAACATTAATTCAAAATAATTTGTACAGGTGTTGGCCATACTGGAGCCACTGGCCCGGTCGGAGCGACTGGAGGTCTCGGTCTACAGGGTAACACAGGACCCATGGGAAGAACAGGAGCGACTGGCCCAAAAGGAGCCCAGGGCGAATCAGGAATTGCCACTGGTGAGCAGAGCACGATCCTAACGTATTAAAATCCACATAGTGTAACCACTGGGGCTACAAATGATAATTACCTTTGGCTATGACTTCAAATTGGTCATTGGTCGGTATTCATATCGTGATTATAATCGTCTTGTCTCGTATTCAGACGCTCAACTAGAGAGTTTGAACTCATTTTCGTGTACTTCATTACACGTCAATAGAGTGCTTAGATTTTTCTTTCTTTGGGGGCGGAAGATGGCAGAGTGAGTTACGCGCTGGAGTGGCAGGCTGACAAAGCGGGTGTTCAAGACCGGTTAACGCCCCTAGTGGCTTTCACACAGGCAGTAATGCTTCACAAGCCAGTTAAAATCACGCTAAGTTTTAAGAACAGACTCTCGGAATACCCCGCCCCAAAAATCCAAGATTTTTATTTCATTTTATGAGTCATCATCTTCGACACAGGAATCTTTTCAAGCCTCCCAATAGAGCCTCGCATTAAAGGTGGCAACTTCTGAACAGGAACAAATGCTTTTAATTTCAGGCGCTTGCTTCACTAACGAATGCGAATACGACAACGGCCAGTGCTCGCAGTTCTGCATCGACACCTACGACAGCTACTACTGCGGCTGCGAAGAGGGTTATCGTCTGGCTCCAGTCGACTACAGCTGCCCATGTAAGCTGGCGGTCAACTTTGTCAGAGGCTTGATGCATGTCAATGACGGTCAACTTTATCAGAGGCCTGATGCATATCAATGCCCCTTGAACTAATAAGTAGTTCTGCAGAATATTTTAGTCATTTTAAGCGAAAAACAGCTCAGTTCGTAAAAATAACTGCACAGCAGCCCGTTGAGTAGATCTGGCAGCAATAGCGGCCTAGACATCAGCCATATTCGATGCAATCTACTTGTATACAGATAGACGGCGTTAACTTCGTGTTAACGGACAGTGAAATTCTAGTGTGAAGAAATTTATAGAATCTAAAGCGGAATGGTCTATATGCAATCAACCGTTATCGAGGTCCTTGTTAACAGCGTTTTTGCTGTACTGTAGTGTTTGGCAGTGGCGTCGCCAGGAATTTTGGGTGGGGTGGGGGGCAAAAGGCTGTGGCGTGTCAGATTCCTTACCCCCACCCCACACACCCCTCCACAAAAACTTTCTCACAGTTGCCCCCATTTGCCCCCCCCCCCTCCCCGTGGCGACGCTAATGATGTTTGGCCTATTGTCTGTAGAGTTGAAATGAACAGTTTTTGTAGAAGTAACAATTTTGGTGCAAGAGACGAAAAATGGTGCAGAATTTCTCTTCTTTTCCAGATTCCGCCGCTTGTTCGAAGGTCAAGAGCGACGTCGTCTTCGTTCTGGACACGTCTGCCACCGTCTGCCCGACCCTAAGCGGCTCGACCTGCGCCAACTGGACCAACGTCCTAACCCTGGTGTCTCGGATCGTCGACAAGATGAACATTGCACCCGACCAGACTCGCGTCGGGGTGGTCGTGTTTGGCTCCGGCGCCAACAGCATCTTCTACCTCAGCACCTACTCGAGGTTAGACGCTCAAATAATAATAATAACAATAAATTATAATAATGTAATGTAATGTAACAAAATATTTGTATAGCGCCTCTTCTGAAGCATCACTCAGAAGCGCTCCCACAGCAAATTACTGTATATTGACAAAGAGATAAGTTTTAAGTCGTTTCAAAAAGAGGGCCATAGAATTAGGAGTTCCTAAGACCTGAATGCATGAATAGTGAATACAGTATTAAATTTCAGTGTGGAATACTGTAGGCCTAATAGTTATAACAACAAATAATACAAATGAATAATAGCAAGGTTTAGAGTGGTTCAGTAGGACCTGCCTTGTGTGAGAACCACTATGTTCCACCCATCCATTCATCCCCATTATGGTCTTACTGTGTAATCTCATTCTTTGCCCTCTTTCTTGTCTTCTCGAAGGTTTCTTCTTCCATATTCTCCTGAAGACGACAAGTGACTTAAAGGTAGTTTTGTTCATCTTTTTCTAGCAAAGACTCCCTGAAACAGGCGATCATGGCTATTCCCTTTGCCAACGGCGCTGCCTCCGACTTGGCTTCGGGGCTTCGCGAGATGCGCACCAACCAGTTCACCCAGCAGCAGGGCCGCCGTCTTGGCGTCGAGGAGGTCGCCATCGTCGTCACCGACGGCTTCGACAACAAGCCGGCCGCCGTCGCCGAAGCGACCCTGGCCGCCCAGGTCGGCATCTCGATCCTGAGCGTCGGCGTTACGTCGGGTGGCGTCGGATCGACGGACCTCCGGGACATATCCGCCCGGCCGCAGCAGCTCAACCAGAGCTACTTCCTCAGCTACGACTTCCAGAACCTGCTGACCTACGACGATCTGCTGGTCGCCAGGACCTGCATCGCCGCCGCCCAGAGCGACTGCACCGACAAGGTCATGGACCTGGTCTTCATGCTCGACAGCTCGGCGTTCACCGGATCCGGACACTGGGTAACGGTGCTCGGCTACGTCGCCGACCTGGTCAACCAGTTGACCATCGGCGACACTGCCACACGGGTCGGGGTCGTCACGTTCGCCGACGTCGCCACCAACCAGATCCTTCTGAACACGCACAACGACAAAACCGCCCTGGTCAACGCTATCAAAAGCCTTCCGCTGATCAACGCTCAGGCCGTCAACATCTACGCCGCCCTGCAGGCCATGAGGACCGTCCAGTTCACCGCCGCATCGGGCGACCGGCCAGACGTTCCCAGCGTCGCGGTCCTCATCACCTCACGCGCTTCGACGGTCTACGCCAGCCAGGCGCTGCGTGAGGCCCAGCTGGCCCATCGTGCTGGGATCTCCGTCTATTCGGTCGGCATCTCCGACAGCGTCAGTCAGAACGAGCTGAAGATGATCGCGTCGCATCCTCATCTCCAGCTGCACCAGTGGTGGGCCACGCCGGACTTCAACGCTGGTCTCGAGAACGTGATCAATTCCATCTCGGAGGAAATCTGTCGTCCCACTTTGGGTAGGATATTGTTTCTGAACAATGTTTCTGTCTGTCTGTCTGTCTGTCTGTCTGTCTCTCTCTCTGTTTCTCTCTGAGTTTTAATTTACTATAATTTCTAGCCTTACTTTTTTGAGAACATCTTTACAATTCAACTCACCTATTCACCATCGGGTATACTGTACGTAGTATTGTAAAGCGCTCTTTGTCTTTGGCCATTTTTGCCATGCCTATTGCGCTATATAAATTGTCCAGCTAATAATAAAACTAATAATAATAATAATTCTCATTTGTATAACTTATTATTAGTACTTATAGTCCCCAATTCTTGAAAAATATTGCTTTTGTCATTTGTATAATTTATTATTCCCAATTTTTAACTTTGTTTTATTCTCGCTTGTTTATTAGTCCTACTTTTAAATCCAGTTCCTTATATTTATGCCTTTATGCTAATTTACTCTTCAAGTGTCATTTTACAAGCGTTACACTGTACATTACAGTACAACTGTCATTGATAGCTATAGTAATTGCTATATCGGCTGAAATAATAGCTTTTAACTGTTTCGCTGTCTGCAGAAAAAGCGAACTTTCTCGACTAGCTAATTAAGTTAATTAGTTAGCTATTTGATAATATGTCATATCAATTAATGTTTTTTAATTTATTTCAGAACTGTACTGCAGACACACTGAATTCGGAGGCTATCAGTGTTTCTGTCCTCTCGATGTCTGTGACACTCTGCCTGTGAACGGAACCCAATGCGTCGGTGAGTAGTTCATCGGATGGTTCATGGTTCATGGTTCATCAGGTCACGTGACGCTTTATAAACCCGGAAGTTTTCGCCGGCTCTCTAGAAGCTGCTTGCCGTTCAAAATGTAACGTACGTGAATGCGGGGGAGGAACTGCAGAAGAAACTCGGGAATAAGCGCTCCCCCCCCGAAGTTCCAAACCCACCCCAAAATTTTCTTGACTAATTTCTCATCAACCGAAAAGTCGTCATTTCTTGTCTTCTAATAATCGATTTTAGCAGCATGCATCAATCAACATGGAGGGGGGGGCGGGGCAAGGCAGAATGGGGAATGAAACATAAAGTGCCTCTCCACAAACCGAATTCCTGGCTCCGCCCCTGTATATATGAAAAAAATGAATCTAGTGTGTTCCTACACACAAGGTGGTTGCTATATCGTCCGTTCTTTACATTTCAGACGTCAACGAATGTGCGGTCAACAACGGAGGCTGCTCTCAGATCTGCAACAACCTGGACGGAAGCTTTACCTGCTCGTGTCGACGCGGTTTCACCCTCTCACCTGATGGCAGAACCTGCGAAGGTAAACAGCAGTAATACCCTGATCACGATATTACATGTTCGCCGAAGGGCTGTGTCTTTTCCCCCTCAGCCCCCTGGTCGATGACGTCATCGGTGAAAGTCGAAAATGTCGTCCGACCCCAACTACCCCCAAGTTCGGGGTGGAAAATTTAGGTTTCGTGGTAGCCCTACCCAGTAACTGCTCTTAGAAATTTTTACTACCCTTTGACCCAATTTTAAAAGCGGAATTCGCTGACGAATGACAAATTCGACATGATCAAAAGAATATGAGATTAACTGATATCAGTTACATTACGAAATTCTTATATGTCTCTATCTGTCTCGTTTAGACTTAAGGTAATGTAATAAGGGACTTCTACAGCGCCTCTTATAATTTAGACTCCGAACACGACGAAAGCGCCACCTAGTGAATACGCTAAATAGTGCAGGTATAGTACAGTACAGTATAGTAAATGGTATATTGTTTGTTGTTGCAGATGTCAACGAATGTCTGTCTAAGCCTTGCGCTGTCGGAATGTCATGTGTCAACGTCTATGGATCGTATTTCTGCATCAACGAGAAAGATTCAGAGATTCCAAGTAATTAGCAAATCATGACATTTTATTAGCTCAAGATTTCAACTACACTTGTACTTTTCTTGCTGCTTTTACTGATGCCAGCTGGACCTCAGTGTTTTATCCATACTCCAGGCCTTGGGGAGGAATTGACTTTGCTGGAGGGGAAGCTCAATGCAAAAATTTGTGTCAGTGACAATTTTGGAGGGGGGATTTCGAGTTTTTTGGGGGGCAAAATTTGCGGGGATCTTCCCCTAACATGCCTGTACAAAACACTGGAGCTGGTCTACGTTGTACTCAAAGTCAGCTTTCTCAGTTTCTTCTCTTTCTACGCCGACTAGAGCAAGCAAATTTCTTTTGCATATCCTACAAGTGGCGCCCACTACACCTACCATAGACACTCCACTGGTTGCGGCCCTCCCCCATACTTAGAAGTTGCCACCACCTGCCAAATCCTGGAGCCGCCACTGCTTAGAGCTTAGGTAGATACATACAGTAGTTGCCTTAGTCTTGTACTGTTCGTAGCTTATCTTATTATATTGTTTCGGTTTGTATTGTAGCTCCAGCCGCTCTGGTAGCAGGCAGGCATGATGATCTCTCCTCTTCTTCCAAGGACGGACCTTCCATCGGCCTTGTGGTCGCCATGGCAGCAGTGGTAACAGGTCTGGTTGGCGTTGCCGTCGGACTCGCAGTACGTCACGTGAACAAGCGCCGACAGAATCAACACGTCACAGGTCGTCAAAGCTCCATGGCAACGGATGACAATGACGATGACGTGGAAGATGTTCAAGTTTCCGAGAATGTCAAGTCTACCCACAGCCAATTGGTGGATATATGATGCAATGAGATTATTGTCGAACGATACTTTGAAGAATTCCTCCAAAAAAATAATGCTCGTCATTTATTCTGCAATAAGATTTCGTTTATTTCCAGAACGTTCTAGGAGTTAAATTGACTTGTTACGATACTTGCATATATATATATTTACATATAGCTATCTCTATCTCTCTGAATATTTTTACATGTTGCCAATATTTGTTTTGCTATGATTTCAGGACTTGTGTATTTTTTTCATCGATGTATATGTATTCAATTCTGTAGCTCGTTCTATACTTTTATAAGTATTACTCTATTTATGCCCCAACTGTGTTTTTTGGGTCCGATAAGACGACATAATTTATTGTTTTGTGATATTGTCAATCTGTCCAAAATCGTGATTTTCAACCCACTGGATAATAATTATTTTGCTCGTATCTCAGCCGAATAAATACTAGTAGATGTTTACAATCGTAGTATTTATTTCGTTAAGTGTCTGGTACATGTTCTTCTTCATCTGTTGAGAATTTAAGTCAATTCTGGATTTTGCGATACCTCTTGTGATCTGGCTATATGTGTGAGTCATACTTACAAGTTCTGGTCACTATGTGCGAAAAAGATGTATGAGAAAATCATGTGAAAATTAACTAAAAAAACTCGTTGAAAAATTTCTTATTGTGAATTAAATAAAGCTTTGCTTGCTTCAGTAAGTTGTTTTGTTTAAAGTTTAAGATGTTTGTTACCTTTAAAAAATCCATCTATTTGCTAGAATAGAATTATATTTTGTGATATTTCTGTAACGGCTAAAATGTGACAAATTGTAAAGTATAAATATTATATTTTCAATTACACCAGTGTATCTGTATCAATTGCCTTGTAATTTGAAAACTGCTGAAAATGCCAAAAAATAAGTATGTGCTTGATTTCGATGAATTTCTGATATGTATTGTTATTCTGTTGCTTTTGTTGTTTATAAGTTTTTTTCTCTGCTTATTTAAGTCAAAATAAAAGTCGTTTTAGACACAAAAAACTCTTGTTTTGTTATTCGAAAGTTAAGATCTTTTACAGACGGAAAGATCTCCAAGGCCTCATTAATCTTTGACTTCGGTTTAAGGGGTGTGATGGTTTCAACCCCAATTGCCTTTCACTCAATCTGACGCTGAAATTTGCAAGCGCCGTTTGAAATCCTGTATATTTATTATTTATGCACACAAGGTTTCTTACTTTGTCGCGTCTTCCAATGTTCAATATTTTCAATTCTAAACTATATAAAGACAAATCAGGGGAGCCTTATTTTAGTTTATTAATGCTACATACATTAAACAACAAATGGTTGGCCCCCATGATTAGAAGTTTGTCACCCCAACGGCCCCTCACTTGCCAAATCCTAGAGCCGCCACTGCACACAATCTCTTCGGAATACGGAAATTTCACATCTGCCAAAGACGAAAATTGAGTTATTTTGGTCATATACAAAGAAACAACAAAGATAGCCTACAGCAAACAATACAACAAGGTATCATGCCAGGAAAAAGAAAAAGTGGTCGGCCGAACAGAAGATGGATGGACGACATAGAAGAATGGACTGGAATGGCTATAACAACAGCAATAAAAGCATCAAAAGAAAGAACTACCTGGAAATGCCTGATTCATGAAGTCACCTCATCTTCAACTATTGAAGGAAAGAGGAAATGATGATGATGATGATGATGATGATGATGATGATGATGATGATGATGATGATGATGATGATGATGATGATGATGATGATGATGATGATGATGATGATGATAATCTCTTCGGGCGTAATTTCCCTTCTCAATCTATGTCACTCCGCTCTGAAATTAGTGACGTTTTCAATCAGTGGCGTAGCCAGGATTTTCCGAAGGGGGTTAGGGTCCCCATGATTTCCACGAATTAACAGCAGCACGGAAAAATCCTGACAAACAAAAAAAGGAAAAAAGGTCGTCAGTTTTTAGTATTCTTCAATAATTGAAATATATAGGAAATATATAGGCCTAGGCATATGAGCGCATTCACTAAATAGTGATCGCAATAAAAAAATTTGGTCGCCAATGGGGAGTTTAACCTCCAAAACTCCCCTCTTCCCTACACTGCAAACAGTCAAGGGGGTTTAACCGCCAACCCCGCCCCTTGGCTACGCCACTGTTTTCAATGCATGAAAAAGAGCTAACGAGTTTATGGGCTTAGCCACGGAGGCACGGTTTGGTCCCCTATTCAGATTTGGACTGGTCGTAAGAGATACGCCCAAAATCGGTGAGTAGTTGGGGTGGGGGAAGGGGAGGTAGTATAAGATCGAATAGAACACACCAGACACTTGAGGCGACTACCTTGTTTGCTCTTCAAGACTTAGTCAGAAAGTTCGAAAAATGTCGAAGTGCCCCCTATTCTGGAATCCTGGCTACGCCACGGTTCAAGCTGTTCAATAATACAGAACTAGTATGAAATGCTATTATACAATGGAACAAGCGCAGTATCAAGTGCTGCAAAGGTAATAGGAAAAATGAACGAAAGAACGACTAAATGAACGACTAAATGAATGAAAGAATGAATGAATGAATTAATTAATTAACGAATGAATGAATGAACGAATGAATGAATGAATGAACGAATAAATGAATGAATGAATGAATGAACGAATAAATAAATGAATGAACGAATGAACGAATGACTGAATGAACTGAATTGATGAAAGAAAACTGGAGCAGGAACAGTGAGGCTGGCCACACATTAAACAAAATGCAAAACTGACAGAAAGAGAGATTCTTTCCAAAAAAAGATTAGAAAATACTCCGTCTGTATAAAGAAGTTCTGCCTTGGAAGCTGCATACAATATGCACAAGCAGGTCTTCTGCAGAGACACACACACACAACACACACACAGACGCAGGCTGATAGACAGGCGGACAGCAGGGCAGACTGATGGACGGAAGAGAACTCATAGCTCCAGAGATAGAGACGCCAATTTGTTTAAATACGCAAACGCTGTTAACAGAGGAAAACGTTTAACAAGCGAAGAGATGGATTTCTCCCGATACGCGTTCAAATCTTCGTCTAATTAATGAGGAGAGAGAATAGCTTGAAGACGAAGAAGAAGAATACCGTGTATTGGGGAGGGTGGGAGGGAAGGGGGTAAATGTGCAGCCAAACGATAACTGGTAAATTGATAAGACGGATAATAGGCACAGTAATCGATGATTAATTATCAATAATCGATAAACAATGTAACAATGTAGGCCTAATGTATTCATGCAGTTGCTACCTGATAAGTTAGTTAATAAATCTTAACTTTACTATTCAACAGTGGCGTAGACATGATGATGATGATGATGATGATGATGATGATGATGATGATGGTTACGATGTTATGATGATGATGATGATGATGATGATGATGCCCCCTCCTCCCGGGTTCATTAATAATAATAATAATAATAATAATAATAATAATAATAATAATAATAATAATAATAATGTGATTTAAAGTGGATTAGGATGCTAAGTAATCCTGTGTGAAAACCACTGATGTAACCATCTGCATTCAATAACCTGGTTGTTCGAAATAGCCTTTGAATCCGTTTACTGTTTCAACTCACTCCCACCTCGGTCAAACTGCTCCATTTGTCCACAACCCTTGCACTAAATAATGTTTCTTTCTTGGACCCACCCTCTACCATTCCATGCATAGCAACGGGGGGTGTCTCATCAGCATATTTAACTACCTTACATAGCATAGTGAAACAATTAAAAACACATCCCAGCTGGTTTGATCCTTCTACCCCCCCTCCCTGCTATCAAATAACACCACGAAGTTAATTACTTTTACCTTTTTTTCTGCGTCAAAGCAATCTGGATTTTTTCACAAAATTTGATCTACTGGGGGCTCTGCTTTCAGTCCACTCATCTCTCATTCGCGTATGTATGCGTGCAGTGTCGGTTCCACGTGGGGGGGGATGAGTGGGGATGCATCCCCCACCGGACTTTCGGACTTTTTTCGCTTGTGAAACCTATTTTCGAGTAAAAGTCCACTTAAACTACGGAGGCGAACTGCGGATGACCTTTTTGCTTGTCAGCCTATTTTTCGGCAAAATGTAGTAAAATTAAGGAAAATTTTTCTGTTGTCAGCCTTTTCCGGCAAAGTTTATTGATTTTCCCCTTCTCTTTTAATCCCCCCCACCAACTTTTTATAAATTCATTTCATCCCCCACCAAAAAATCCTGGAACCGCCACTGTATGCGCGACAATCTTTTTAATCACAGAAATCACTATCGTCAATGCTTTTTTAAGGCGTCATTCTACGCTCAGACGATGTCAAAGACATGCGACAACGTTGACGGCATCATGAACCCGACGTCTGAGGGAACACGGCGTGTTGGGGGGGGCAGAGAAATTATCCTCTTAGAGACCAGGTAGATTCACCGCTTGTCGTAGGAGAGTTTCAGTTTTCCAAATGTCTCGAGGATTTTGAACTCGGAAAGAAGAATACTATAAACCGCTCTTGGCGTAATCCGCTGCGGAATTTACCATGGCGTGTTGAAGCCTCAGATGATAATAACGTTAGGCAAAGGTGAATGTGTCGCCTACATGCAAACCGGCGTTTGGTCCGGAGCTGATCTGCCAGGCATACAGCTGGGCAGGTGGCTTGCGTCGTAAATCCAAAGTGTAGACGTCTTCTCGACAAGCGGCCCGCAAACCTTCCCCGCGATGGGTCAAATATCGCGACGATTTCCGTCCGCGGGCCATGGTTTCCATGGTTACAAAACCCCACTACTCGTACTGTTGTGCATCAATCAATCAATCAATCGATCGATCGATCGATCGATCAATCAATCAAGGATTTATTTCCAAACAAAACCATTACAATCATATTGTTTTAAGTTATTGTTTAAGATACAGAGAAAAGCGCGTAACTTATGATATTTCAAACTTCATTGCAAAGTATAATATTGGAAATAACACGCGTAGAGATTTGGCTACAGAACCCATTTCAGTGCGTAACTTTTTACGGTTAATAACTGGTTTAAGAAATTGAATTGTAATGTAGCCTATTACGGTGGGTTGGGTCAAGTAGCCCTTTTGTTTTCGTGGGTTGGGTCTGAATTATGATGAGTTGTTTTGGGATGGATTTTATAAATGGACCC
>CM030865.1:11215112-11222612 GCA_018105865.1 Metaphire vulgaris | reverse complement strand
ACAGGAGAAATTACAGGTAGAGATCTTTTTATCGGATAGAAAAAGAAAAGCGTCAAATATTAAGGTCAGGTTACTGAAGACGATCCGTTTAGCCTATATATAATGGAGTCGATCGTTTTCAGCCGCTTATAGCTTTTAACCACATTTCATATGTCTCTGTCTCTGTATCTGTATCTGTCTGTCTCTGTCTCTGTCTCTGTCTCTGTCTCTGTCTCTGTATCTGTCTGTCTGTCTCTGTCTCTGTCTCTGTATCTGTATCTGTCTCTGTATCTGTCTGTCTGTCTCTGTCTCTGTCTCTGTCTCCGTATCTGTCTGTCTGTCTCTGTCTCTCTCTGTCTCTGTCTCTGTATCTGTCTGTCTGTCTCTGTCTCTGTCTCTGTATCTGTCTGTCTGTCTCTGTCTCTGTCTCTGTCTCTCTCTCTCTCTCTCTCTCTCTCTCTCTCTCTCTCTCTGTATCTGTCTGTCTGTCTCTGTCTCTGTATCTGTATCTGTCTGTCTGTCTCTGCATGTCTCTGTATCTGTATCTGTATCTGTCTCTGTCTCTGTCTGTCTGTCTGTCTGTCTCTCTCTCTCTCTCTATATATATATATGTCTTTGTCTCCGTCTGTCTCTCTCGCTCTCCGTCTCTGTCCCTCTTCCCTCTCTTCTCTTCTCTCTTCCCCCTCTCTCCATCTCTCTCTCTTCCTCTCTCTCTCTCGGTTTATGTACCTGTTTGTCCACGTCTTTGTCCCTCCCCCCTCTCTTCCTCTATCTTCTTCTCTCTCTCACTCTGTTTCTCTGTCTCTGTCTGTCTTTCTCTCTCGCTCTCCGTCTCTGTCCCTCTTCTCCCGTCTCTTCCTCTCTCTCTCTCTCTCTCTCTCTCTCTCTCTCTCTCTCTCTCTCTCTCTCGTTGTATATTGAACGTATCTTTTTCCTAACCTGCAATATTTCATCTTCGTTTTATCGAGAAATCAATCTCTGTGCATCCGCTAATTCCATCTCATCGTCGCCATCATCTTTATCCACCTAAGACAGACTCAGCATCCATCAAACGCCCCCAATACATCCAACAAATAATTAATTCATCCACTCCGCCCATCCATTCATCCATCCATCCACAGGCGTGAACCTCTATTAGGCATCAAGGCTCGAACCCTCTCCACTTGTTGAGAGGCTGCCATAGAAATCCTGGCTACGCCACTGGACCGAGCAGACGACAGGACGATTGACCAGACGATACGATGAATGAGAACAGACGATAAGACCAGTGGCGGCTCCAGGATTTGGCAAGTGGGGGGAGGGGGTGTTGGAGTGGCAACTTCTAATCATGGGGGGCCCAGCCATTTGTTGTTAGGTATGTAGTATTAAGTATAGGGTCCCAACAGGGGGACCACTGGGGGAGCCAGGCACTCAATAGGGGGGCACGGGCCCCACAGGGCCCCCTGTGGAGCCGCCACTGGATATGACCGAACCACACTGAACCGAGTCTTCGTCAGTTGGGTCGTCATGGGTCGTCATGAGGTCTCACGACCAGATGCATAATTGATGAAGACAAGAGGTGCTAACGAACGCCAAACGAAGGAGACCCCGTATGTAACGACTTCAATTTTCACCAGACACCGCCCCTACCACCCCTACCCCGCCCTCCAGAGAAAGAACGCGGCGCAGAAATTCGTTTAAGACGCCAATTAAAAGGTTTCGCGGCTCGCGAATTGATCGACTGTGAAGCAATCATCGTAAAAAACAATCGAGTTCCCTTCGTTACCGACTACTCTTCGTTACCGACTACTCTTCGTTACCGACTACTCTTCGTTACCGACTACTCTTCGTTACCGACTACTCTTCGTTACCGACTACTCTTCGTTACCGACTACTCTTCGTTACCGACTACTCTTCGTTACCGACTACTCTTCGTTACCGACTACTCTTCGTTACCGACTACTCTTCGTTACCGACGACTCTTCGTAGCCGAGCGTCCGTCGTTATACCGAACACTCTTCACATTACCGGGTACTCTTCTTTACCGAGTATGCCATTCGTTGCACAGTACACTCGTTACCGAGTACTCGGTTTGATAGGGTTTGCCGCGGGAACATGGGCGCCCACAGAAATTTTTCCGGGAGGGGTAAAACACATTTTAACGCAATGGTCGCGGTTAATATTTTAGCAAGGTTTTCAAATTTCAATGTGAAATATTGATATTTGCATTTTCCATGGGGGCAAGGGCAAGTGCATGCCCCCTCTTGTCCTAATGTGCGGGCGCCCATGCGGGGGAATAAAAAAATAATAAAATAATAATAATAATAATAATAATAATAATAATAATAATAATAATAATAATAATAATAATAATAATAATAATAATAATAATAATAATAATAATAATAATAATAATAATAATAATAATAATAATAATAATAATAATAATAATAATAATAATAATAATAATAATAATAATAATAATAATAATAATAATCTGTGTGATCTGGTAATCGTCGATCCGTGTCCTCCACTCTGCGACATACATCAAGGGCTGCTACTATACATCGCTGAGTACAAGCATGCTCTGTACTTACGACCGACCTGCAAAGAGGCTGGGGAGACAGCAAGGCAGTCAAAAAAACCACCTGCAGCTCCAAAGAAGAAACCTCAGTCACTGGTGGAAAAAACAGTGCGCTGAAGCCAAAGCCGGTCTAAGGCAATCAGCGACGTAGGTCTTATAAGCCATTCATCTGGGGTAGGTTGCCATTACTTTCCTCAGACCCACGTTTTACCTCGCAGCTTAACGCTGCTCCTCATTTCTACCATCGCCCTCTAGCGAGCAAGACTGAGTAGCCCTTAGCAGTGCCGGTTCCTCCATGCTGATGACTGGGGATCAGTGGCGGCTCCACCGGGGGGAAGGGGCCCGTGCCCCTATTGAGTGCCTGCCCCCAGTGGCCCCCTGTTGGGACCCTATACTTAATGCTACATGCATTAAACAACAAATGGTTGGCCCCCATGATTAGAAGTTGCCAGCCCAACGGCCCCCCACATGCCAAATCCTAGAGCCGCCACTGCTGAGGATGCATCCCCCACCGGGATTCCGGATGACCTTTTTGCTTGTCAACCTATTTTCCGCGGCGTAGTACGAATTACCGATCCAGTCCAATACAATCCTCGACTTCTATAGCGCCGCTTCGTAATGCAGAGTGACACGTCGCAAAGGATGACCCGCCAAATCCTGACTGGATGAGAAACAGGTCCAGTCCAGACAGTCCGGCCTGACAACCGGATGGCAGGCGGCGGCGGCGGCGGTGGCCGGGGTGGGGGCGAGGACGGGAAAACCGGTTCTGAGCCCGCATTTAACAATCGCGGGGAATAATTTTCTCAGTTACGTCCCTCCCCCTCCCCCTCCCCACCTCAACAGACAGAGTCAGCTACAGGTAGTTACAGAACCAAGAAAAAAATCTTAACAAACGAGTCCAAATTGGGGCGGGGGACATAATTGCCTTCCAGAAAACGACTTGGCAAAGAAAACAAGATACGTCACATTTCACATTTGACAGATTATCGCCCACTCGTGCTGTCGGAATTTGGAGTCTCCTTTTTTTCGCCCGCGCAGTATTTTATCTGGCTTTGGTCTTGAGGCTTTTCCCTCACGTGTCCTGTTGATCGCTGTAAACTGGGTTCGCCCACGTTGGTTGTCGCGATGAACTCTACAACCAGACCAACTGGACTGTTACGTCAATGCCAGTGGATAGTGACGCCATCTTAATTTCAGCTACTTTCGCATTGATTCCATATACCTTTGCCGCGATTTCATTTATCTTTACCTTAATCTGATTTATAGTTAACTTCATTTCATCTATCTCTACACTCACTCTAGCCCCCTTGACATGGGGGGATTTTGAAATGTTTGGGGGGGACAGGGTTTGAGTTTCCACACGTTTGGGGGGGATTTCCATTCCCCAGCCAACATCTAAAAAAATTTGGGGGGAATTTTCAAACTTTGGAGGGAAATTCCCCCCCCCCTAAGAAGGCCTAGAATAAACACTGTCTACACTGATTCCACGTATCTTTACCTGAATTTCATTTATCTTTACCTGAATTTCCATTACCACTACCTTCATTCCATTTACCTTTACACTCATGTCATGTCATCTACCTTTACCCTTGTATTTAGCTGACGCAGTCCGTTCTTCCTTTTAACCCATTAGTTGCCATATGTTATTTTTTTACAGGACAGGCGATCAGGTGCTCAGTGTGCGATCTGAAAGCGGACGGCTACTCGTGTCTCACGAACCCGCCTGCTCCCCAAGTCTGCACCGGGTTCTCCAACTGCATCGTGGCCGCGCAGTTTCGTCGGAACGGTAAACCAACCAGTCTTCGTGGGCGTACCAAGAGCAGACATGAACATGGGTTGGGTTTTCACCCCCCCCCCTCCACCCCACCCCACCCCATCGGTTGGGCCGGGTCGGAAATTTCCATGTTTATGGTTGGTTGGGTTGGGTAAGAAAATAAGTCGGGGTTTAAGAAATTGTAATGTATTACAGTGGGTTGGGTTGGGTCAAGTATCGTAGTAAATAATACATAGCAGGCAGTGGCGTATTTAGGGGGTATGCTCCTGATCCATAGCATACTCCTTGGGTCTTTGGCCTTTGGTCTTTGGTCCTTCCCTTCGGTTGCACCGCAAAATATTTTAAATTTTGTTTTAGGGGATATTTGCTTCATAACTTAATTTGTGCAATTAGTAAAAAATGTAGTAAAGTGAAAGAAACTTTAAGAAAGTATGCGCTCCATAATTAATAAATGTTTTGTTACTGCTTCGTTACAAATTACAATCAGCTTTCGTCTGCTAAAAAATTATGGAGCAAAAGATTTGATGTAATTAAGCGAAACTACAGCATTTTAATCAACTTAAACTGTAGCGGTTGTAGCCTATGTTATTGCAGAACATATAGAATAAAAGTTATTTTTCGAACTTCTTAAATTTCAGCATACCCCTTTAAGCCTTTCTAAGTATGCCCATGACAGCAGGTCCTGCCCCGACCCCCATTCATTCATTTCCGAGTCAAATAATAAAAACAGTTTGAAAATCGGTTCACGTTTCCCATAGTTATGAGCAAAATAGCCAGTGGCATGTTAAATATATAGGCCTACGTATAGGCCTATATAAGCAATGGAAATAAAAGTATTAATTAGTATTATATTTTTAAAAAGCGCTGGTGGACGACAGATCCGAAAAGACATTATAGAGACAAGACGAAAACATCATTACACAAAAATTGATCCTGCAATGGTGCCATGACAAAATGTCACCGGACAAAATGTCACGGACAAAATGTCACGGGGACAAAATGTCATTTTGTCCCCGTGACATTTTGTCCGTGACATTTTGTCCGGTGACATTTTGTCCGTGACATTTTGTCAGTGACATTTTGTCCGGTGTCATTTTGTCCGGCCACGCCTGCAATGCATCGTGATTCTTGCCACAGTGCTCATGGTTGGATCATGAAAGTATTTGAAACAGTTTTAATGACAATATACCTGTTGTGGAGAAATTATGGAGAAAGAAATAAAGTTGTCACGTCAATATCTGTTCGAAAGCGCTCGATGTACTGCGATCTCTTCTATCAATCTATCTGCTTTCCGTCATGCTCAAGTCTTTACGGCCACGTCTTCTTTCGACAAACCAGTTGTTGAGCGTATACTTTGATAAATGATAATTGTGTGCGACCGCTCTGTCAGGTACCTACTATACAGCGTACTTCTTGGTAGACCGCTACATCAATCAGCTTCAGTGTCCGTTGGGTCACTGTCACCAGAGCGCAGGGAAACGTAGCATATATATATATATATATATATATATATATATATATATATTATACATTATACTGTATATAAGAGGACAGCTTCTACTTTTCCCAAAACACCAGTGGACATGTGATTGCCCAGATGTATAGAATCGCGGATATCTCTGGAGTCAACTCGGGTAAGCAGACCAGTTCGGCGCAAAGCCGGCGCTATATGGTATATATATATATATATAATATATATATATATGCATACATGCATACATTCAATTGGGAATGAGCTACGGGCAGAACAAGTGTATACTGTCCCACAATGGAATCGTGCAATAACAAAAATTGTTGAACATTGCTTTCAATTTTTGGAGTGTTTCCCCTGGAGTCCGATATATTAGAAGCTAAAAGCCACTGGAAGGAAAGAATATATATATATATATATATATATATATATATATATATATATATATATATATATATAATTGATTGTACAAAATGTCGAACATGCAGTGGTAGACCTATTATTTGTCATGAGCAGTTGAAGTACATTGTTGGCCATTTGACTTATTGATATTGAATGGACAAATATAATATCGATATTATTATTAATATTATTAATATTATTATTATTATTATTATATTGAACCTTAGTTTTTCTTGTCTGTCTGTTGCTCTGTTGTCTAAAAGCTGTAATAAAACGAACTTCTCTACCCGGGGGAGATGTTTTGGGTTTCTCTCTC
This sequence comes from Metaphire vulgaris, assembly GCA_018105865.1. NCBI lineage: Eukaryota > Metazoa > Annelida > Clitellata > Crassiclitellata > Megascolecidae > Metaphire > Metaphire vulgaris. The sequence goes on along the minus strand of CM030865.1, from coordinate 11,216,107 downwards.
TCTCTCTCTCTCTCTCTCTCTCTCTCTCTCTCTCTCTCTCTCTCTCTCTCTCTCTCTCTCTCTCTCTCTCTTGTTGTCTGCCCGTCAGTTAGTAAAGTGTTTTCCAAACTGTGGGTCGCGACCAAAAAGTAGGTCGCAGGGCGGAGTCTTATGGGTCGCGGGGAAACGCGGAATTAGATTCAAAATTGTCATTTTCTATAACCAATACCGCAATGTCACCAGGATCAGACGACATGTTTGTCTTTCCGATTAATCGTCTCCCACTATTTGTTCAACTGTCTATCGGTCAATTTGACTGCCTATTGCACAGTGGCGTAGCCAAGGGGGGTTGGGCGTTAAAACCCCCCTTGGGCGCCGAAGAACACATTTTAATGTGTTTTCATGCAATTTTAATTTTTGGAGGGTTTTGAGGCTCAATCCCTCCCCTTGGGGCTGCTGACTTTTTTGCCTGTCAGCATCTGAAAGGAAAAATTATTTTATAAGAAAAGACAGGATAAATACATAGGATGACCTTTTTTGCTTGTCAGGATTTTTTGAAAGTTGGTTAAGGTCAAAAGTCAAAACCAACCCCCCTTCCGGAGATCCTGGCTACGCCACTGCAGTTGCATCTCGGATTTATCCCACGCAGCGTTTGTTCTCAGTGGACATAAATAGAGTGAATAGGTTAAGAAATTTCTCCTAAACAAACTCAATGTTTTCTCGTCTGTGTAAGTAAGTAAATAAATAAGAACCATGATATTAGGGCGGGTCCAGGAATTCTGATTGGGAGCAAGTATGCAATGAGTAGTATGACCTCCTAAATGCCTGTCCCTCCCAAATTTTAACCCCCCTCCTAATGTCTAGGTGGCTAGAATAGCCACCACTGGAGTTCAGTAGCCTAACTGATGATTTAAAGGAAGACGGCGTAAATTAAGGAAAGAAATAATTGAGTGTCGTCAGCATAGAATGTTGATTCAAATTGAGAGAGTTTATTAAGGATGACAGTGGGGTTACCT
>CM030865.1:11202612-11210112 GCA_018105865.1 Metaphire vulgaris | reverse complement strand
GCTTATCAACCTATTTTCCGGTGAGTTTTTTTAATTAGTGAAAAATACTGCGAATGGCCTTCTTTTCTTTGGTTGTCGGACTTTTTTGCAAGGTTTATTAACATTTAGTAAGCAAAAACACTACTAACAATTACCTTTTTCTCTATTTTCTTTTGTTGATTTTTCTTCTTCACTTTGCATCCCCCACCATCTTCCTATAATTATTTTTCATCCCCTCCCCCACCAAGAACTCCTGGAACCGCCACTGAATATATCCGAGCTACAATTACTACTACTACTACTACTACTACTACTACTTTTACTTCTATTAATACTACTACTACTTTTACTTCTATTACTACTACTACTACTACTACTACTACTACTACTACTACTACTACTACTACTACTACTACTACTACTACTACTTTTACTTCTATTACTACTACTACTACTACTACTACTACTACTACTACTACTACTTTTACTTCTATTACTACTACTACTACTCTACTACTACTACTACTACTGTTACTACTCTCTAATTTGGCGTCAGCTGTACACTTTTCAATGCGTTTAGTCGCTGAAAATCGTGATTGATTTCTCGTCAAAACTGTGGAAACGGTTAGACAAGTTATAGTTATAGATCTTCCATATGTATGCAGTGGCGTAGCCAAGAGGGGCACGGCGGCTGGGCTCTCTATTCTATCTGGGACCGATGGCGGGATTTGTGCAAAATTGTTAAGGACCTTAATTGGTAGGTGAGGTGGGGTGGGGTGGGTAGAGTGGGGTGGGGTGGGGTGGGTGGGGTGGGTAGAACGATCTAAGAGAATTCGTGAACTTATTGATCAGCTTTCTTTCCTTTCTTTTTTCTCGTCGGGGAGACTTTTGTACCAGAAAATGTCGATGTGATCCCCCACTATCAGGGGCGTAGCCAGGAATATGATTTGGGAGAGCATAAATGTTTGGGGGTGGGGTATAAACCTTCACTATAAACCATATAAACTACACATAACCACATACAACCACATATAAATTACATAAAAACTTTTAGGTGGACTGATTGGGGGGTTATTTACCTATATACCCCCCGTCGCTACGCCCCTGTCCACTATTCCAGAACTCAGCCTGGTTCACTGTTTTATTATAGCATCTGTCTTAGTAATGCATTGCGAATGAGTCCAGTGCAATGTCTCTCGACAGATGGCGACAGGGCACTTATCTTATGGCGCGCCTCATTTATTCCTGTAAAAATTACATTCTGAGAAGACGCAACATACTTACCAAAGTTCGCACAGTTTTCTCGATAGCAGATAGATTTGAAGATGGTCCGTGGATGCCGTAACTTAGGCTGTGAAAAAAGACTTCAATATTGTGGATTGACTACATTAGAAAGAAGAGAGAGAGAGGGGGATTTGATAGAAACATAAAATAATGACTGGGAAAGTAGATGTGCCATATGATCGATTCTTTACACTGGCACACGATAGCAGCACAATAGGCCACAAGTGCAAATTTTTCAAGCAGATGGTGGGACAAAAAGTGCAAATTTTTAGTGCTAGGGGAGTGGATTTATAAAAAAAGATACGACGAAAAGGCAGTAACAGTTGAAACCATAAATGGATTCAGCAGTTACCTAGGAAATCTGGGTTATTAAATGTAGAGTTATATAACAGTGGTTTTCACACAGGCTGACTTAGCCTTCTAAACCAAATGAACTCGCGTTATATTCTTAGTACAGGGTGGCGCAAAAAACCGTACTATATTAAATGAAAACCTAAATGTGACTAGCCAGTGACGGCCGGTGACGATGTCGCTGGGTTGCGCAACCCTCCCCCAGCGCAACCACCAATTTTTCGCTGCACAATTTGTCAGTAACAATAATAATTAATATTAATATGTAATTTTGCTTTTTCAGCCAGCCAATTCCCGCTCAGCTTAACCCCTTAACTGGGTATTTAACTGTAACTCAATGTAAAATTGACGGATATATCCGGGATCCCCAGTTAAGGGGTTAATGAATAGTTTCGAGTGTTTTACTGCGCTCCGGCGGCTGCAGTGTGCTGGGAACTAGATTTGTGTCGCAGAAGAACTGCGACATCAGTACACTTTCCAAGCTGCGTACATACTACATAGGCCGTAATGGTGTATTAGAGAGAACAGACTTTGCCCGCCCGAAGTGGGCGTGGCTGTGTCGCTGGACTGTTGCGACACGCGCGTTTCGATTGGCCGAGACTGGGCGGGGCTCCCTATACACTGAGACGTCGTCGGGCTGAATACCGGGTAACTGTCTGCGGGGGGAGGTTGTTGGCACGTTGCCAACATGCCTTAACTGGCTCTGTCCAGTGGCGGCTCTAGGATTTAGCAAGGGGGGCCGTTGGGGTGGCAACTTCTAATCATGGGGGCCAATCAGTTGTTGTTTAATGTATGTAGCATTAAGTATAGGGTCCCAACAGGGGGGCCACTAAGGGGGGCAGGCACTCAATAGGGGGCACGGGCCTCTCTGGACCCCCGGTTGAGCCGCCACTGGCTCTGTCCTTCACTGTATGAAGATGAGGCGACAGAACAGAGGGATTTTATTCTTAAATAATCTTCCTACTTCCGCGTCCATTAAGCCTTATTATATATTCTTAAATTTTTTAAAATAATTCGTAATTTTTTCGAAATAGTTAGGCCTATAAAGTATATAGTTTGAACTGTTACCTAAAATAGCTTAAGGTGGCTAGATTAATACGCGGCTCTTCCTTCGATCCCCCTACTAAGCATTCCGTTAGATATTCGCCAGGTCTTTCATTTAGTTGATGTCCCTCGTTCTCGTACAATAAATGGTGTTAGTGTGTAGTATGAAATGGCTGGGTGTGCTCTATTTCGAGCTCTGTAGATCGAAATTGATAACGATATTATTGATTAATCTTGCAAAGGTTAAAGCAATGAAGAAGGAACAAAAGGAAAATGTGGATTTTGTCAAAGAATTTCTTCAAATCGATTAGATTTTTACATATCTAGAGCCTATACACCTTCTATTCAAAAGGCCTTCAATAGGTTTCTCTCACATAGCGAATTAATTATAAAACTTGTTTTTGATGTCTATAAAACCTGTTGCAGACTATAATGAACCAGATATCTTAATTAGGAATAATTATATTCGTGCTGAAGCAATAGGCTGCGGGAAAACAATCACTATAGACGCAATAGGACCACATTGAAACCGAAGTATCCCAGCCTAATTTTAAGAGTTCGGCCCTTTGCCACAATATTATTATAAACCTTGTCACGTGACCACGCCGGCATTTTATTATCGGACTTCTACGCTTCGTGGAATTAAAGAAGACTTCTTCCGTTCACTGCGATTCGAAATCACTTTTCCTCGAGATTTCATATTCCTGGTTCGTTACCTTTGTTTTCCAACTTCTGTCACCTACAATGCATGTCATAAATACATACAGTATACAGGGTGACGCCAAAAAACCGGACTAGTCACATTTAGGTTTGCATTTAATATAGTCCGTTTTTTTGCGCCACCCTGTATATAATCGCCTAACAATATCTGCTCATTATATTTAGAAATCCATAAGACAATAAGAAATAGTATTGGGTTTACAGTAAAACGGGCAATATCTGAATATTTGAATGTGTTTGAAGGGTTATTTCTAGGATTATCAATTTGGGGGGTGTCGGTATATTTTAGAGGTCCCTGCCGATAAAGTCTGACATACCAAAAAAGGTCGTCCAAGGCTCAGATTTGGGAATGGGGTGTCGGTCTCAGATTGGGGTGTTAGGGGTTGTGAGGGGTGTAAAAATATCCCTGGCTGGGGGAGGGAGAGCTCACGACGCACGCTCCTCCTCCTCCAGAAACCCTCCAGACAAATTTGGCGCGTATGATTAACGACGCCACCCTGTTGTGCAATTCTGGCCGCGCCACTGATATTTTGGCAAGAATATTCGGTGGACCCAGTGTTTAATCTAGGCTGTTTCCGGGGGAAAATTGCCCTTACCCCCGGAAATTTTGGAATACTACATGGACTACCAGCGGCTCCTAGCAGAATTCCCTTCCCCCCGGCTTTGTCAGTTTCCCCGCCGGAGTCCAGGAGTCTAGATTAAACACTGGGTGGGCCTGTAACCGAGAAAGTTCAAAATTTCACTGTACAGAACTTCGATTTTGGATCAAACTACATCGATTCTTATCTCACTTGCTACCGCCCGTATGCATATTTCTAAATCAGTGTTTCCCAAACTGTGGGTCGCGAACCAAAAGCGGGTCGCAAGGCTCAGTCCAGTGGGTCGCGGGGTAGCGCGAAATTAGATTCAAAAGTGTCACTTTCTAACCAATACCACAATGTCACAAGCCTTGAAAGTTGCAAGTAGGCTTAGTGTTTTAAGAAATTGATATGCCTGCAATCCTACATACACGGCTTATATTAAAATGGTTAGTGTTCTAATAGTTCTATCCAACTTTAGCTGACAAGTTTGCAGGGTCGCGGCATGTTACAAAGCCGATGAAGTGAGTCGCACAGTTCAACAAAGTTTGGGGAAACCCGGTCTATGGTGCTTTAAAAAAATTAACCTTACTTAGAATTAACGCAAGGAAAGCGTATTCCAACCATTTTTCTGTGAAACTCCACTAACAACAGCGAAGACGAACCATTTCACCTGACGGTTATGTGTGTTGCGTTTGTTTATAGACGCGTCCGTCTAAAAGACGATGGGCGTCTATGTGTGTTTGTATGTGTGTTTGGCTCCTCCTTTCTCAACCAGGGCTTGCCACCGGCTATGGCGGAGTTACCTGACGGTTAAGCGATTTGGCCATACTCATAGAATTTTTAAGACCCGTAACAGAGGTATTTTATGGGCAAAATTTTAAAAAGATACTTTTCAAGACATCTCAATATCTATTTCTCTTATTTTGTATTATTTGGTAAAATATAAATAATTCTGCCTTATTATAGTTGTGTTATATTTTCATTCGAATTGAATCAGAGCTTTTGTTTTGGCATTTATTCAAAACTCAGATGATTCTTTTCAACTAACGTTCGCCAGATGGCCTAATGCATTTTTTTCTATTACCTGCTATGATTAGGGTCGCGGCACGTTACCAAGCCTCTGAAGTGGGTTGCGGCTCCAAAATGTTTGGGAAATCCTGTTCTAAATTACGTCGAGGGGGCGCATGGAATCCGGGGGGGGCGGGCCGCAGTTTGCCCATCTCTGGTCTAGATTTTGCTCACCTGCTTGCCTACCTGGTGCCGAAGAACTTACCACCTGTGAGACCGGACGAAATGAGTCCGAAGAGAAGCCACGTCCTCAGAGGAGAGGTTCTCCGGAGATTTGCCGCATCCAGAATTTCCGTCCAACGAGGAGAACGCTTCCTTCCAGTCGGTCCCCAAGAACCACCTGTGAACAACCGGACCCGATCAAAGACAACTCAGGACAGACAGACAGACTGACTGACTGACTGACTGACTGACTGACTGACTGACTGACTGACAGACTGACAGACATACAGACTGACTGATTGACTGACTGACAGACTGACAGACAGACTGACTGACTGACAGACTGACAGACAGACTGACAGACAGACTGACAGACAGACAGACAGACTGACTGACTGACTGACTGACTGACAGACAGACAGATTGACTGACTGACTGACCTAAGGTTGACTGATTGACCAATTTATTAATTTAACCAATTTACTTCTCTAGTTATCTACTTAACCACACATTTATCTACCTACTTACTCAAATACCTACTGTCTTTTTTTGCCTATCTATTTACTTAACTCCTTACTTATTTACTCGCTTTTTACTTGTTTATTTACTTGCCTGCTTACTTATTTACTTACTTTCGTCTTACTGGCTTATTTATTTACTTACCTACCAACTTATCTACCTACACACCTACCTATCTGCCTAATTAAAATTTCCTTTGCCTAGTGACCAGCGGCCAGAGTTTTTCCTTACCGGAAGTAAGAGGAAAGAAAGGTTCGAACTTGGCTGAGCTGCGAGTCCATTCGGGAGGGACCACTCCTCCTGTTCCTCCTCCTCCTCCTCCTCCTACTCCTCCTACTCCTCCTCCTCCTCCTGCTCCTCCTCCTCCTCCTACTCCTCCTGCTCCTCCTCCTCCTGCTCCTCCTACTCCTCCTCCTTCCTGTCGGAGAACCTTAGACGACCTCTCGTTCGAACCCTGTCTCTCGCCGCCCCGCGTTGAGGCCGCGGGGCCCTTTGGGGTCCCGGCCCCAGAGGCCGCCGCCGTCTCGTCCACGGCGCAGTTGGGGCCCCAGCCGAAGCACCGGAAGTAGCTGACGAAGCGCTTCCGGGTCAAGGGCAGGTCGGCGATCGCCGTCGGGTCGAGGTCGACGAAAGGTCGAAACGGGTAAAAGTCGTCTCCGGCAAACTGAATGACGTCATTGTCGTCGACTTCCGGTCGATCGGCGGCGATGACGTCACCGAAAATGACGAAACCGAATACGAGATAAGACAAGAGGAGAATCTTACGGTTTCTGGAAATAGACGATCAAATGGATGTTAGATCATGCAATAATGTCAGTAAATCCATCAATCAATCAATCAATCAATCAATCAATCAACCTTCCCAGGTAAGTAGGTAAGTAAAATTCGATATTAGTTTCTCTAACTCTCTACCTGGCTTTCTGTCTCTCCCTCTCTTCGTCTATCTATCTATCTATCTATCTATCTATCTATCTATCTATCTATCTATCTATCTATCTATCTATCGACCGATCGATCGATCGATCTATCTATCTTTAATTCTCTGCCTCGCTCGCTTTTTCTCTCTTTATCTCTTTCTCTCTTTTTTCTGTCTGTCTGTCTCTGTCTCTGTCTCTGTCTCTGTCTCAGTCTCTCTCTCTCTCTCTCTCTCTCTCTCTCTCTCTCTCTCTCTCTCTCTCTCTCTCTCTCTATATATATATATATATATATATATATATATATATATATATATATATATTTGCGTGTTTCTATCTTGCCTTGTAAACCTCTGTGCGAACCTGGGACTGTCTTTCTTTGTCTTCGAACTCTTCGTCCGTGAGCATAAGGCAAATGATTTCCTCTTTTCGACGTCACAGTTTCCGATTTCAAGCGCTAGGCCTAATCGAATTTATCGATTGATTATCTCATTGACTGACTGATTGATCTGTTGATTTCCAGTCTATTTTCCTTAAAACAGGATTTGATCTGTTTGCAGAATAAATTCCGTTAACCGAATAATGCACCTTCGCTAGGAAAATAGATCTCCAAAGTTTGCTTAAGCAGTCTCATCTGCCCGATGCTGTCCAAATAGAGGCAGGCTTTTAGAACCAATTTCGACCAATATTTGAGCTTATTTATTGGCCGAGTTAAGCAATATTTTAAAAATAAATTCAGCGAATTATGTATAGAAATTCTAAGAGCGCTAAAAATCAAATCTTAAAAGCAAATCTGAAATCTGACCTGACTAAATTTTGAAAATACATTCACGATTTCCATTATGTTTGCATTGAGTAATAATAATAATGCTTAGTAT
>CM030865.1:11190112-11197612 GCA_018105865.1 Metaphire vulgaris | reverse complement strand
TGGAATGGTATAAATCTTTAAAAACTTTGAAAATCTTCAAAAACACTTTAAAACTTTAAGGTAGCCTGAATTTTTGGGGTGGGGTGGGGGTATATATATATATATATACAGATAATTCCCCCTCCCCGTCGCTACGTCCCTACAGCGGACGAGGGTATTTTAGAACTAAACCATCACATACGGAAGGACTTTACTCGAAATCGTAGATTTAGTTTGGTAAACAGTCACTCCCTTGTTAACCCGAATAGGACAAAGTTTACCTGACCATTAATTGACTACGGGGGCCGCAAAAGTTTGCTCAAGTACCGCCCCCCCCGCGGTGTCCTATTGATGCCTCGATAAATCAATTGAAACATCGAATTGTACTGCTTCCGAACCTCGCCTATAGCCTTCAAATCAAGGTTTTCTTGATTGTGTTACCGCTGAAATTCCGGATCAATAGAAGGAAGCCGGTTGGGTGGAATTAATGTCTGTCTAAACTTACATATCGTCACGCGTTGGATAGGAAACAGTCAGTTATATTTCGCTAACGTCTTGATTTTGCCACTTATTTGAATTTATTCAGAGTTTCTTCTGTCACAGGCGACACTGAATCTCTCGAGTATCAGCATCAAAGTGAGTTTCTGTATGGTTTGTATTAAAGTTTTTAGTTTCATTTTGCTACAGATTTTATTAGCTGTAATTACGCGTGAGTGTCTAGTGAGTTTGATTTGCAATTTTTGATTAATTTCGATCAGGTGTCTCGCGAGCCAGCTATCCGCGTCCGTTGCGAGCCGGGGACTGTTATTAGACACAACAGTCATTAATGTGCCTCATGATTAGAGGCCTATAGGTGTATGAGTTACTTGTGGCATTATGAAAGTGGCTCCATAGAAGCTGATTGATTGATTGATCAATCGATTGATTGATACTTCCGACGTCTTAATTTTGATTATTACAAACATTTCGTCATCAATACGATTTCTATGTAAAGTTTTAATTCTCAAGTTTATTTTTCTCCCCCCCCCCAAAAAAAATCATTCACCCATGGCTTAACTGCCCTTAGCCCCCCTCCGCGCCCAGCAGAATAACTTATTTTCTTTTTCAATCTGTATTTGTAAATATAAAAATATTGTTTTGGATTGGCCCCTTTTAGAGCACCCCCTCCCGTATTTGCAGAATTCGCGGGTGCCTGGCCCCTTCGACAGCATCTCCACCATCCTGTGATTCCTGTCCCTACGCAATGTGAGAAATCTATGACGTCTGACCAGTGGCGGTACCAGGATTTTCTGGTGGGGGATGAAATGAATTTATAGGAAGTTGGCGGGAGAGGTTGAAAAGACGAAAGGGAATTATTTCCCCCCTAATTTTTATTTTTTCTACACTTTTTTCAAAAAATAGGTTGACAAGCAAAAAAGGTCATCCACAGTTTTTCCCCGCAGTTTTACTAGACTTTTACCCCAAAATAAGTTTCACAAGCAAAAAACAGTCCGGTGGGGGATGCCTCCCCACTCATCCCCCACGTGGAACCGCCACTGCGTCTGACGTCCCGGTCCGACCCCCCGTGACTCTACTTCGGATCGGGTTTTGAGCGCTATCGACTGATGCCCCCAGCAGCGTTGCATACTCGCCTCTGCCATTGGAGGGGTGGGAGAGGGGGATTTACGACAGGTCGGGGAACGTGGCGAGAATTTTTCTCTGCATTACACTCTAAGTGTTCGCGCAGTCTTTTTGACGAGTTACCACCCTAATCTTGACGTTCTCGTACTTACTTACTCTGAAATGAAATGCAAACATTTTTGGAGGGGAGAGGAATCTAAGGCTACATGGTTTGGGGTAATCCCTCCCTCCCCCATTCAGCCTATAATATGCAGCACTGATGCCCTATGACATTGCAATAGCGGCACCGGGGCATGGACATTTTCCCCCTGGACATTATCCACCCCAGACATTATCCCCCTCGGACATTATCTCCCCGGACATAATCCCCCCGCAAAGAAGTAATGAACAATGTACCCCGTACGGGTGCAATACACTGCTTTTCGTCAAAGCCCATAGAGTAAACAAAGGGGGGATAATGTCCGGGGGGATTATGTCCAGGGGGAGAATGTCCTACACTCGTGACACCATAGAAGTTGACTCGTTGATTGATTTTGATTGATTTTGATTTTGATTTCTGAGGCTGTTCCTTGTAGCGTTTTATCTGTGCATTTAGATAACCGCTGACTGAGGATAAGAGGATAAGACAACGATGGAAATGGACGACTCGTTGCGCCGTAAAAAAGCTAAGCACAACGAAGGTTTGATACATTTTGAAATGTATCTGTCATCATCGTCATCATCATAATCATAATCATCATCATCGTCATCATCATCGTCATCATCATCATCATCATCATCATCATCATCATCATCATCATCATCATCATCATCAGTTGCTTTCTGCCAGCGCATTAGTGGCAATAGCTAGGCACGAAACTGCTGCATATATCTTTTTCCGTTGTTAATCTCTTTCCATCGATTATACTGATAAGTCGTATCTTTCAAAGTCTTCTTTGATGTTATCCACCCACTTTTCCATGGGCCTTCCTCTTCCTCTCTTGCTTTCTTTGTGTATATGTAGAGTGCTTTATATGTTGTCTTTCATTGTATTTAAATGTCCATGCATGATGCTTCTGAAATGAATTGACATAATAATAATAATAATTTGGTTTAGAGTCGTTTAGTGTGTTCCCTCACGGACATTTTTTTGGATATATTGACCTTTGCCTGGCTGATCATTCACCTTTTCCATAGCCATCTTAAGAAAAGCTACACGCCTAAGAATAAGCAGCTACTGTTGTACTACTTTTCAAGGCGCTATATAAGTCCACAAGATATTACTTACTGACTCTTACGGGATCTGTGTGAACAGCCCAAAACCAATTTAATTTTATTATAAATTATAAATTATTATTATTATTATTATTATTATTAGTAGTAGTAGTAGTAGTAGTAGTAGTAGTAGTAGTAGTAGTAGTAGTAGTAGTACCTAGTAGTAGTAGTAGTGCTTTATTATTATATTATTATTATTATTATTATTATTATTATTAGTAGTAGTAGTAGTAGTAGTAGTAGTAGTAGTAGTAGTAGTAGTAGTAGTAGTAGTAATATTGCTTTATTATTATTATTATTATTATTATTTTGACAGTGGAAAAACGAAGGCGGAACAGCATAAAAGACTCCGTCAATAGAATGAGAGATTGGAATCGATTAGACGCACCAACAACAAATACAAGGTTACAATGCAACGTCTTCCTATAAATCAGTGGCCCAGCCAGGATTGCGGATTAGGGGGGCCCGTCGACATTTCCAAGTGTTCGGATGAAAACATCGTTCTGTCAATCGGCAGCGTTTTTAACTTCTTTCATTCATCCTCACACTAACCCCCACCCCACCCCCACCCCCAAGCCACTCAAGGGATTGACAAAAATTTCACAACTGGTCCTAATTCCAGTAATGGCCCACAGGGTCGTCATTTTTTGGGGGGGGGGATCAGGGGCCGTGCCCCCAAGGAAATGAAGAAATAATTTATAATGCATTAAATAAATAAGTTAATGTGAAATATACAAAAAAAATCGCCAAAAATTGTCAAAAATTTGCCAAAAATTGCCCAAAATTTTACCTAAGATTGTCCAAAATTGGCCAAAAATTTATCCTACCCCAAGAAAAGTGTGAAATGACGCTATTGGGACCCCGTACCCAAGCCCGCATGATTACACCAATGCACGTTTTAATAGACCATATCACGTGAGCATTACATTTAAAACAGCAGAACCACATTGCTTAGAATTTAAATAGATTATATTAATTCAGGCAAATGCGAATTTTGTGAATCATATCGTACAAAGGTTTTCATTTTGCGACGTGCTTTTCTTCAGGACAACACCGTTATTAGACACGGAACATAAAATATATATTTGAGAAATTCCGCTTAACCGTTCATCTTGTCCAAACAAACAATGCAATCCCAATTATAGAAAAAGAGGCAAAATGAAAGGTCGGAGAAATTTCTATAGTGAACATACCTCGCATAGAAGGGTCTAAGGTGGTGACCTTAAATTGGCAAACATTTCATAGGAAACATTAAAAATCATTAAACACAGCCTTCTACTTATAATTAATCAATCAGCGATTATATTGCTGGATCAACAGTGTGTTGATGTTACCGTACCCAATATAGATAGTGGCGCTAATAAAATCCTCGCTCCATTTTTGTATTACACTGTACTGTAATAAATTTACATTATCCAGGCCGCATCGTCATCTATCGTGGTACCCCTCGCGGGTTGGCAGTGCGGGGAAACTCGGCACTTGGTACTCGTACCCCAGTGTGTTATCCATCCCGTTAAGAAACACTGCTCCAAAGTCATCCAGTATAAGTATGGCTTAGACTCCTTTAGAGCCTTATCCTTTGAATTTTACAGCTCGAAAATCGAATCCGAGAGCGAGATTCTCTCTGCGTTTACAAAAGGCCTGGAATCCGACAGACTGAAGTTAAAGGAAGTAAGATAACAACTCCTTTCAGTATTCTTATCAAAATTCTTATCAGTAATCTTCTGAATATTATTATCAATGACAATAATAATAATAATAATAATATCATTGTGATAATAATAATAATTATTATTATAACACTTAGGTCCTTAATTAACTCTGCATGCATAAGAGTAGTTCAGGAGAGGAATTTAGGATGCATGTTGCTGTCAGGATTGAGATATGTATCAGATTGAAAGTGACAGTAATTATTTTTCGCAATAATTATTTTATAATAAAAAATAAAATAAAAATAATAGGGTGATCTTAAGTGTCTTAGAGGACATAAACCTGTGTAAATACTCCACATTTAATAGCCCAGTTTTCCTAAAGATAACTTTTGAATCCGTTTTTTGGTTTAACTGTTACTACCTTTTCGTCCAAACTATTCCATCTGTCCGCACACAATCCTTGCACTAAAACTGTTTCTCTCCTTGTCCGGATGTCTGACGAATACAATTATTAGGCAATTCGGTCTTTTGAATCTGCCGATATTTCGCCTGATGTTAGCTGCAGGAGAAGCTCGACTCCGTTAGAAGCGAATTCCGAACCAACACCACCATCACCACCACAGGACCGGAACACCATCATCATCATCGCTCCACTTTCGGTCGCTCCACTTCCGGTTGTACTTCGCGGCCGTCAACTGGTCACCGGACACTCTTCGGATCGGTCGACAACAACAACAACAACAACAACAGCGAAGGTTTGTCGACGGGCGGTTCATCGGTCAACTCCCTCCCCCTCTCCTCTCCCGACGACGACGACGTCTACGACTACGACCTCAACCGCCAATGGAACGGTCCGTTCGCTGCTGCTGCGACGACGGAAGTGACGTCATTCGGCGTGACGTCACCGCCGCCGCCGCAGCCGCTGTCGTCATCGTTACCGGACTTCGAGATGGCGGCGGCGGCGGCGGTTCGAGCGGCTGTGGGCGACGGCCGGAGACGGGCGGAAACCGTCCCTTCCCTGCGCTTCCCCCAGCGTCCCGATCCGGGAATCCCGGATCCGATCCGGAACGTCCATTCGGGCCGCGACCCGTCGTCCTCCGCACCGCACCTCTACGACCTCCTGGCGGACGCGTGTGGCGGCGGCGGCGGCGGCGGCGACCTGTTCGATCTGCGTCTCTTCGGAAGCGGTTCTTTTCCCGACGACCTGATGACGTCGGGGCCGGCCTCGACGGACGTGACGTCATCGTTGTCGTTGTCGGACCTGCTGATGACGTCACCGCTACAAGACCACGGATCGGAACTGGGACTGGGAGCAGGCGGAATGAACGGACTGGAGGTTCCGGTGAAAAGAGAAACAGAGGTTGAGCTTCGCCATGGTTGGTCATCTGTGCCTTAATTTTAGCATACAGTAGAATTTCGTTATAACGTTCTTTGCGTCAGCTATAAGCCTATGGACAGCCTGGCCAAATGCCAAGGGCCCCCGTCGCCCCCCGACTTGCAAAGGGCCCCCGACCCGAGTCACCCGACCCTCTAATAGGGTCCAGTGTGCCCAGGACCGCATCACTGCATCTGGAATTTACGTTTGATAAGAGATCGCTAAAGTAGCAAAAAGGGCCCCATGCCCCCGTTTTTCGCCAAGGGCCCTCCCCCGAGCATATTGCTACGCCACTGCTTTGCGGGTCTGTACAATTTAGAATTGTTATATGCTACCCGCCTTCTCATTGATACACTGACCTTTGCCCGGCCGACAACCCGCCTTCAATCTTGCCTATAGCTATTTCAAGAAAGATTAAGAGCATAAGAATAAGCATATACTACCGAGCTACTCTCCAAAGCGCCATATAAATTTTACGAGATCTTACTTACTTTACTTACGAGGTACGCTACATCCAATAGCATCTAATACGCTAGTGCATCACGTGGGAACGCGCATTGCGGTACTTGATAACCGAGTGAGTAGGTTATAACCGAGATCGTGATAACGAAGTTTTACTGTATCTCGATTGTTTTTTTATTGAATTAACAAATTGCAGACTGAGCCCCCCCCCCCAGTAAGATTCGAATATTCATTTTTTTATTCGTCAGGTGTCCTTTTCCTCTCCACTGGAAGACAGTGGCGGTTCCAGGATTTCTTGGTGGGGGGGGGGGTGAAATGAATTCATAGGAAGTTGGTGGGGGGAGGGGGTGAAAAGAGAAGGAAAAAAAATCAACAAACTTTGCCCCGAAAAAGGCTGACAAAAGGGAATTGTCCCCTAATTTTACTACAATTTTCCCAAAAAATAGGTTGACAAGCAAAAAAAGAAAAAAGGTCATCCGCAGTTTTTTCCCTGTAGTTTTACTAGACTTTTACTCAAAAATAGGTTTCACAGGCGAAAAAGTCCGGAAGTCCGGTGGGGGGATGCATCCCCACTCATCCCCAACGTGGAACCGGAGGAAAATAATTGTTACAAGGAACTGCCTTACACCATTGTTATTGTTAGAAATGGTGCTATAGAAGTGCATAATTATTTTTATTTTGTTATTTTTAAGAATAATAAAAAATGTTTGATCTGTTTGTTATTCGGTGGCGGTGACATGAATTCAGAAATAGGGGCGAGGGGCGTAAGTCTACCCAACAGCGATAAACTCACTCTAAGTCTGAAGCCGAAATAGGTTTAAAATTGGACAGGGAAGGGCAGTGGCGGCTCCAGGATTTGGCAAGTGGGGGGCCTCTGGTACGGCAACTTCTAGGCCTGGGAAGCCAACCATTTGTTGATAGGTATGTAGTGGTAGGTATAGGTCCCAACGGGGGCCAGGGGGAGCACGGGCCCCCAAGCCCCCATGTGGAGCCGTCATTGGGGAAGGGGTGAGCGAGGGTGCTTGGCCATCTTAACTAATCTCTGCTTGTTTCTATGTACAAGTCGCTCTCGCATCTGTGACACTTTTCATGTTGACTGGCTGTTCGTGTCTCATTACAGGTGGAAACATGTACTCTTCTGAGATCGAACGAATACTG
>CM030865.1:11175112-11185112 GCA_018105865.1 Metaphire vulgaris | reverse complement strand
GGTCGTGTTGTTGTTGTTGTTGTTGTTGTTGTTGTTGTTGTACCCCTGCATTCAAACGCCGCTGCGCCTTCGCCAGGCGCTTGCTGCAGGGCAGGGTAGGGTGGGGTAGGGTAGGGTAGGATGGGGCAGGGCAGGCCCGTCCGCCGGTCCCAGGCGCTGGGTAACGATGATGCGACGAGATGCATCGACGACTGCGTGGAGGAGATCAGCCGGAGTTGGTTCCGTAGCAGAGTTGGTTGGTAGGTTGGTTGGTTGGTGGGCACGAGGAATACATGACACACTGACGGTAAGTCAATTGCTCTGGTCATTCCGTCATTCTCTCTCTCTCTCTCTCTCTCTCTCTCTCTCTCTCTCTCTCTCTCTCTCTCAATCTCTCTCAATCTCTCTCAATCTCTGTCTGTTTCTATGTTTGTCTTCTCTCTCCCTCTCTCCTTTCTTTTTCTCTTCTTGTTAATTTATTTCTATCTCTCTCTCCCCCTCTCTCTCTCAATCTCTGTCTCTGTCTGTCTGTTTCTATGTTTGTCTTCTATCTCTCCCCCTCTCTCTTCTTTTTCTCTTCTTGTTAATTAATTAATTTATTTATTTATTTCCCTCTTTCTCTTCTCTCTCTCGCTCTCTTTCTCTCTCTGCACCCTCTCTCTTTGTATTTCTTTGTCTCAGTCTGTCTCTGTCTATCTGTCTTCCTGTCGCTCTGTCTCTCAGTCAGTCAGTCAGTCAGTCAGTCCGTCGGTCAGTCAGTCAGTCAGTCAGTCAGTCAGTCAGTCAGTCAGTCAGTATCTCTCTCTCTCCCCCTCATGTCCACCGGCGCGAAATGGACATTAACCTTCGCACTGCTACTGGCTGGGGTGGTTGCCACTTCGTCAGTTTCCCCCTCTCCCCAATTTTCTGAAACCCGTTAAGATATTTTCAAATTTCAAGCGCTTTGTATAGGCACCTGTTTGGGGTTCATCAATACGCATTTTTACAGATATTTTGCGGGTTTTTTGCTACAGAAGTGCTCAGTTGCACTTATTTCACCAAAGGTACCAAATGGGGCAGAGACAATTCTCACGTATTTTTCCATGTTATATGTTTTTGTTTCATTGCAATCAATACCCTTATAGAGTAGGCTTAGACTTAACCTTAACTCTTGCATATCAAAGCGTCCAACAGGAAAACTATGGCATTCAGGTATTATGTGTTGAGACCGTCCATAGAAGTACGCCAGTGGCGTAGCCAGGATTTCCGGAAGAGGTGGGAGGCTGGTTTTAATCATGACCGACTTCGAAAAATCTTGTCAAGCAAAAAAGGTCTTCCACTCATCCTCATTCATATGTTTACTCTTGTACTTTTTCCCTTTCAGATGTGCTGACAAGCAAAAAAGTTGTCACCTTACATCTTTTGCACTTTAGCACTTAGAACACTTATAAATTATTTTGGATCGGCAGCCACGAAGGTTTTACCCCAAAACTGCGCCCGAAAATAAAAATGCATGGAAGCACATTTTAAATATTTTTCGCCGGCATCCAGGGGGTTTAACCCCCAAATCCTCCCTTGGCTACGCCACTGAAGTACGCCAAGCTCGAGGGTAGAAGTCTAAGAAAGTGTAACAGGTTTTTGACATTAAAAGGGGCATGAACCAGCGTGACGTCATACTTTCAGTATAAATAAAACCTTAAATAAATATAGGTACTACTGTACATACATACTGTACATACATAGGTAGTACTGTACATGCTATACAGTAAAAGCGTTTGAGAGAGGACTTTTTATTCATTAACACTTTTATTGCCCTTAGATAGACAAGCCTACAATTTTATGTCTCACTTACAGTCGTTATCTTTGCCGAAATGAGACATGTAAGCAACAAAACATGAAACAATAGTGTGTATAGAGCTTTGAAAACTGAGTTCAACGATATGTGACAATATAAACGTTTCTCATCATCATCGTCATCGTCGTCATAATCATTATCATCATCGTCATCATAATCACTATCATTATCATCATCATCATCATCATCGTCATCATCATCATCATAGTCGTGGCCTAATAGAAGTCTACGCCGGTGGCAGTTTAATCTAGGCCGTTTCCGGGGGGAAATTGTCATTCCCCTCGGAAATTTCAAATTTCCCCCGGAAATTTTGGCATACTACATGGACTAACAGCAGCCAGCCCCTAGCAGAATTCCCCCCCGGCTTTATCAGTTTTCCCCCCGGATTTTTCAGTTTCCCCCCGGAGTCCAAGAGTCTAGATTAAACACTGGCCGGTAGATGTCACGATGACGTAATCAAGATGTCGGAATGACGTCATAGAGTTGTCTACCGTTTAGTTGCGTCACGTCCTAAAATGACAATACAAACGCTGCTAATTATCCTTGCCGATCCATGGATAATGCAGTATTTATTTCTCCCTGGGGCGAGGAAAAGGATTAGAGCGGGGCGGGGGAAAACACGGGGCCTCCCTAAAACTCTCCTTTGACTTATTATGACCCTCATTCCAAGTCGCCCACTTTTCACGATCGATTCCAAATCTGTCATCAGTCCTGCAAACACACCCTACTTTTCCTCCCACCCGCCCATCATCCACCCCCCCACCGTTCTCTTTATCCTTCCCCCTCCCCCGGCCGTCACTCAAAAAAACGAGTTCCTCAATTGTCCCCAGAGGCCATCAACCAAGCAGAGAACGTTCTATGCTTTTAGAGCGCTAACTCTAGGCTCGTCCTGAGTGTTACCTGCAGCCAATCTCTGGGTGTCTGTTCTGTCGATGTAATTTCAGAACTAAGTGAAAATTCCAGCACACCTCTTTTTCCTAAAATCTAAACGAGTTTTGTCGAAATTCCGACAGTTTCTCGATGTTATTCTGGGCATTAAAGTTTAGCGTTTTATATCCAGCGATCATCGCGCGATTACGCTAGATTTCAATGTTAGATTCGCAAAACGCAAATTCTGAGAATTTTCATCACAAATTCAGGGGCGGTTCCACGTTGAGGATGACGGGATGCATCCCCCACCCACCGACCCAACAAAATTGCGTCCTCAATGGAAGATGATCGTCTAAACGGATTAGCCTTGATGTATATTCACAAAGATATGGACATAGGGTCTATCCATAGACAATGTCATCAACAAATTCGCCTCCAATAATTATTTTTCGCGGCATTTCGAAAGCTCTAGACAAAAATTGAGACAGAATATATTGACAATTCTAGTATGGTTTGACACCGCAAAGATGGGGACACAAGAATATGTGGGTTTAATTTGTTTCATCACTCTTCTGAATTTTTGCATATCTATAGCCTACTGTAGCACTAGTCCTTGTTTTGTCCAATTTCAAACAGGCCATGTTGGCCCACCCAATATTTGACTTGTGGCGCCCTCCATGGACGAACATTAAAATATCCGTATTCTTTCCTCCCAAGGACCTTCCCTGCACTTTAGGCCGCACACCAAGACGACCTCTTCACATGTTTTACTTACTTACTTACTCACTCGTTTGTCTTTATGTGTCAATGGCCTCGACTTCTCCTATGCCCCTCCACCCGCCTCTCCCTCTCCTCCATCCCTCTCCTGCCCCCCACCCCCACCCCACCACCGAGACTCTGGGCCATTGTACATCGTTGTTGTGGTTGGAGAGACGGCGGCGGGAGGAGAATGTATCGGCGGCCAATATGCGGCGATTACAGTTGCGGCCTTGACTCCCACCTCACCACCCCACGTTTTCCTCGTCCACCGCCACCACCCGCCTCCCACCCCTACACCTCCGCACCTCAAGGGCAGGAGCCGAGGGCAAGAGCCGAGAGCAGAAGACAGAGATCGATAGATTCAGACGACGACAACGACGAAATACTGGAAAAAGGAAGAGGAGGAGGAGGAGGAGGAGGAGGAGGAGGAAGAGGACGAAGAGGTGGATAAGAAGGAAAAGAGACAGAAGAAGAGGAGGAGTAAGAAGAATATGAATAGAAAGAGAAGGAGAAAGAGGAGAAATAAAAGAATTGAAGGTGGGAGGAAGAAAAAGAGGAGCTTTATAAGCTGGAAAAAGAAGAGGAGTAGGAGGAGCCGAAGAGAGAAAAGGAGGAGGAGGAGGAGGAGGAAGAGGACGAAGAGGTGGATAAGAAGGAAAAGAGACAGAGGAAAAGGAGGAGTAATAATATGAATAGAGAGAGAGAGAGAAAGAGAAAGAGGAGAAATAAAAGAAATGAAGGGTGGGAGGAAGAAAAAGAGGAGCTTTATAAGCTGGAAAAAGGAGAGGAGTAGGAGCCGGAGAGAGAAAAGGAGGAGGAGGAGGAAGCAGTGGCGGCTCTAGAATTTGGCAAGTGGGGGGCCGTTGGGGTGGCAACTTCTAATCATGGGGGGCCAACCATTTGTTGTTTAATTAATGTATGTAGCATTAAGTATAGGGTCCCAACAGGGGGAGCTACTGGGGGCCAGACATTCAATAGGGGGCACGGGCCCCCCTGGCCTCCCGGTGGAGACGCCACTAGGAGGAAGAGGAGAAGGAGGAGGAGGAGAAGTGGAGGAGATGGTTTCGGTCGTTGACATCACCACATGGAAACAAAGGAGATCGGAGATTGAGTGGAGGAATTTCTATTGGATTCAACGGAGATAAAGACAAAGCAATGGATGCATGCATGCATGCATGTATGCATGCATGTATGTATGGATGCATGGATGGGTGGTCGAACAGAACGGAAGAAATACTAAACTAAATCGACGAAGAAACGAATCGAGGAAGATTTGCAGCCAAACAAAAATGTCTTCCAAGTAACTATGCTAAACTCCCTTCCATTTGCGCCAGCAACGTCAAGTGGCGTAGCCACGGGGGGTTTTGGGGGTTAAAACCCCCCTTGGGCGGCGAGCATTTTTTATGTATTCCCATGAAATTTTTATTTTTTGAGGCGATTTTTGGGGTGAAACCCCCCTTGGTGGTTATCGAAATTTTTTTCAACCTCTTCTTCCGGAAATCCTGGCTACGCCACTGGCAACGCCAGTTGGGCTTATATTCATTTGGTGGGGGCTAGCTTCAGGCTTGGGGGGTGGGGCTTGAGACCCTAAGCCCATGCCTAGCTACGTCCCTGCTTCTACCATCACCCTAACCGCACCCTAACCCTCATCCCACACATACCTTAGAATTATTGTGCAGGCATTTAGTGTTGAACATAATTTATGCACGGCCCCCCGTCCCCGTGACGAAAAAAAACCCTTTCCCTTTTCCTAAGAACACAATTACAGCAAATAAACTAGCCTACTTCTTCTTGTTCTTTGTTCTTTCAAAACGGAAATAAGAAACGCAGCGATTTCCGCTACGGCGCAACATCATCTCTTCCTCTTACTTACTTACTTACTTACTTACTTACTTACTTACTTACTTACTTACTTACTTATTCACCGAAGGCGGAGGAATAATCCGAAATGAGTCAGTCATTTGCGCCGCGTTACTTCCTCCTCCTCCTCCTCTCCTCCTCCTGTTCCTCCCCTCCTCCTCCTCTTCCTCTTCTTCTTCCTCATCTTCCTCCGCCTCCTACTCCTCCCCCTCCCCCTCCCCTCCTTCTCCTCCCCCTCCTCCTCTTCCTCCTCCTCTCCTCCTCCGGCTCCTCCTCCTCCTCCTCCTACTCCTCCCCTCCTCCTCCTCTTCCTCTTCTCCTTCCTCCTCTTCCTTCGCCTCTTATTCCTCGTCGTCGTCGCTGCTTATGCGACCGAAGCACAGAGTCGAAAATCGCTCCGCCGAGGGAAGTAGTGCGTGTAATGGGGAGATGTAGTTCCAGTCCATCGACGGACGTCGGTTGAAATCTCTTTCGCGATTCGTTATCTTCCTTTCTCGGCGCACAGAGGAACAGCGCCGGACATTATACGCGGCGCACACCTCCTGACCTCCGTAAGTAAGCAGCCTAAGTAAGCGCATCGGTCTCCGATGGCGGTGACGTCACGTTGACGCCACAGCGGAAATAGCAGTTACGTCCGCGCTCGATAGGTGGCGCAATATCACTTCGCGACATCTTGGCGGGAAGATTGGCCACCACCACTACATCATCATCATCATCATCATCATCATCATCATCATCATCATCATCATCATCATCATCACCACCACCACCGCCACTACCATTATCATCATTATCAACACCACCGCCACTACCATTATCATCATTATCACCACCACCACCATCTTCATCATCATCGTTGTCGTCGTCGTCATCATCATCACCACCACCATCATCATAATCATCATCGTCGTCATCATCATCATCATCATCACCATGATCATCATCGTCGTCATCATCATCATCACCACCACCACAACCGCCCGGTTTTCGATAAGAAGTCGTCCCAGAATAATTTCCGTGCGTTCTTGCTCCCGGTTCTTCTACTTCTTCTTCTTTTGCTTCTTTTTCCGCGACAGGGCTGGCATTTCATTCGAAGCCGCGGTGGGAGTAACTACTTCCGGTCACGTGACCGCGCATGTAGACCGGCGACATCTGTCGGCGCATATTTGTTGTCGGCGATTTGCAGATGGACAGACAGACAGACAGACAGACAGACAGACAGACAGACAGACAGACAGACAGACAGACAGACAGACAGACAGACAGACATACAGACACACAGACAGACAGATAGACAGACATACAGACAGACAGACAGACAGATAGACAGACATACAGATAGACAGACAGACAGACAGGCAGACAGACAGACAGATAGACAGACATAATTCTAATAAGCGCTTTGCAATGTTAGACGCTGTGTTTGGAAAAGCAAAAAACGAAAAACGCAAAATGCGAAGAGTTGTTCACAAAAGATTTAAATAAGCCGAGAGGGGGCGTGCTTCGGAATTTTGAGCGCGTCCAATGACCCCCACCCCCGCCTCCCTCTCCCTCCACCCCTACCCCACCCAACCCTCCCCATCTCCCACATCCCGGACTGCGATATTAAACTCGTGGGCGAGTTTGGTTCCTGTGAAATCCTGCTCGGAAATCGTTCGAACAACTCTATGCAGGAGTTAGGTCACGTGTCGAGCTCCATTGGCGGATCCAGAGGGGTGAGGGAGTGGGGGGGGGAAAGATAAAGTGGTACAGTCCCCGTATTCTGCCTTGTTACGCCATGATATGAATTTATTGAATCAACAGAATTCGTAATTTTAATAAGTAAGTAAGAAGTGCATCGGCCGATGCTATTGTGGATATTGTGTGACACAGTGGCTACGCCAATGTGATCTATTGGCGTAGCCACTGGGGAGTCACGGGTGGTCCAGCCCCCCCCCCTAATTGGGACTGGTACCGGTCGTGAGATTTGTCCAAAGCGTTGAGAATTTTTTTTTTTGGGGGGGGAGAGGAAATAGCACGATTTTTTATTCGTTAACATTTTTTTCACCCTAAAACATGACATTGTCGATGCTCCCCTCACCCCCTATTCCGGAGTCCTGTCTGCGCCACTGCTATCATCCTATAAAATGTCCATCGTCTGAGGTCGTCGTTGTAATGATGTTTGCGTGTTACTCTAACATAAATATTCTCTCTCTCCACGCCTATCTATTCCTGTTTATCTGGGAAAACTCGGATATTAGGTAATTAAATGTGGAGTTATTACAGGGGTTTTCCTAAAGACTAATTTATCCTCCTAAACCACTTAAAATCATCTAACTAATGACCTTTTTATTATTATTATTATTATTATTATTATTATTATTATTATTATTAGTAGTAGTAGTAGTAGTAGTAGTAGTAGTGGTAGTAGTAGTAGTACAGTAGTAGAAGTAGCAGCAGCAACAGTGGTGGCAGCAGCAGTAGCAGTGGCAGTAGTGGTGGCAGTGGTAACAGTAGTGGCAGCAGCAGCAGCAGTAGTGGTAGTAGCAGTAGTAGTAGCAGCAGTAGCAGTGGCAGCAGTAGTAGTGGTGGCAGTAGTGGTAGCAGTAGTAGTAGTAGTAGTAGTAGCAGTAGTAGTAGTAGTAGTAGTAGTAGTAGTAGTAGTAGTAGTAGTAGTAGCAGTAATGTATTATTATTATTATCTATCCGGACCAAAAAGTAAAAGACGGATGGAATGTGAAAGTGCCGTGTTGTATGGTTGGGGCGGAGGGGGAGGGGGGGCGGTGGGGTCAGATGGTAAAAAATAAGTAATTTCCTGCTACGAACAGTTTCAAATGGTCAGCGGCTGACTGATTGCGAGTCAACCTTTTCATTTCCGATTAGAGAAGTTCGAAGACTCTGTATATACACATATATACATGTATATACAGTATATATATATATATATATATATATATATATATATATATATATATATATATATCTTGGTGTTCTTATTGTGCTGTCTACTGGTCTTAAGATTTAGTATGTTATTTCCAATATCATTAAGCACTGTACCCCAGACCGTATACGTCACTGCACGTCCTAATCGAGAATGGGCCTCCGTCATCCGTAACAACGAGGTCCTACTGTACACATCCAACCGCACGATAACGACGTCCCACTGTAATAAACCGCCCCGCATTCGTTGTTTTGCGTTTTCGTCGACAGGTGGCGCGGGTGGCAGACGAGAGAGAGAGAGAGAGAGAGATGGTTGGGTACCTGTGCAGGAATCAGACCCTCGTGACGACCGTTGTCGCCTTCCTCTCCTTCTGCTTCCTGTTCGTGTCCGTCGTAACCAACCACTGGCTGTACACGTCGGAGAAGAGACCGGACGTCAACGGAACTACCCTTCTGTTCCACATCTACAGCGGACTATGGAAGAAATGCGTCCAAGATGGTAGGCCACCACCCCCCTCCACCACCACTCGCAGGTCATTATCATCATCTTCGTCGTCATCATCATCTTCGTCGTCATCATCTTCGTCGTCATCATCATCATCACCATCATCTTCGTCGTCATCATCCTCGTCGTCATCATCGTCATCATCATCATCATCACCATCATCTTCGTCGTCGTCATCGTCATCATCGTTATCATCATCATCATCATCATCATCATCATCATCATCATCATCATCATCAACAACAACAACACTTGCCATGAAAATTTGAGAACTCATTTTAAAGTAATAATAATAATAATAATAATAATAATAATAATAATAATAATAATAATAATAAGGATTTTAAGTGTTATTGTAGGACTGAGGCTTACCCTGCGTAGAAAACCACAGCCACTCCCTCTACATACATTCCAGCTTCCATTTGTCATCGTATAGACATGGTAGAATTTTTTGACTACACGCACATCCAATGATGATAATGATGATGATGACGATGATAAAGATGAATATGAAAATTTATTTAGTAATATCATTATTATTACATGGCTGCTAAGACATAGTAAGTGATTCAGAAAGTGCGGAGCAAGTCAGAAGTGAACAACTTGCCAAGGTCACTACGCAGTGACTAGGGTCGGATTCGAACCCGCTACCCTCCGGTTGCGTGCCAACAATCCTACCACTACTCCACCGCGTCCTCAAATTTTCCAACGTTCTGACCTCATAGCAGCATCGGCGACATAAGATCCAGTCACGCCGTGTGCTCCGTCATTCGGGATGTTTCACTCCATCCATCCGAGTCTCGTGCTAAATTCAATTTTCGCCGCCAGGTGGCGCTCTCTTCGGCGCCTCGTTTTGACCCCACGTGACTCTGTTGCGCTTCCGGTAATTAATTGGACGCAATGTTCTCGGAGCGGAGCAGCGCTGCGAGAGACGACCGACCGGTGTTCGAGCCAGTTTCGGCGAAAATTGATACGAACTGGAAGAGTTCTCTGCCAGGGGCGTAGCGACAGGGGGGTATATCGGTATATATATGTATCCTACAAAATCAGTATATATATAATATATATATAATACACACATATATAACACACATATATATAACATATATAATAAATATAACAATATTTGCCCAAATTTCTACCCCACCAAATGAAATTCCTGGCTCCGCCCCTGTTCTCTGCATGTCAGACTAGAGAATTTGCTTTTTAAACGAAGAAACAAACGATAAACCCAGGACCTTACGTACAGTGGCGTAGTCAGGATTCCAGAATAC
>CM030865.1:11000112-11170112 GCA_018105865.1 Metaphire vulgaris | reverse complement strand
ATATATATAAAAATATATATATATATATATATAATGTGTGTATATATAGGTCTACACACGCATATTGTTATTATCAAGATGGTGGTGGGGATGATGATGATGATGATGATGATGATGATAACGCCTGTCGTTGTAGTGTCCCTGCGTCGTGCGGTGGCTTTTCCGTTGATGGGGCTGGTCCTGCAGCTGATAGCCCAGACCGCCTGCTTCCTCAGCCTCTGCAGCCTTCGACGCCAGACGCTCACCATCAGCTCCGGTGTGCTGTTCGTCGCTGGAGGTACGTCACTCCGGCGGCGGCGGCTCTATGCGCAGGCCCGATGGGAGGGTGTAAGGGGGGGGGGGTAAATTCGATGATGAGATATTGTGATGACGACGACGACGATCGCTTACACTTTTACGATAACAACACTATACTGCGGTAACACCCCGTGCAAAATCTGCATCCGCTCAGCGAAGGGCTTAGACCTGATCCTTCATGCTCTCCTCTGTCATTCCCTGTGTTAGTAATTGCGCTATATAAGCGTCAGAAGATCTGCACAGGGAAACAGTTGTCGCATTGGAATACTACTGACTAGTTTCCTAACCTTGATCAAAATAAAAATAAACAGTGGCGCAGCCAGAGTTCCGAAATAGGGGAGGAGGGGCACATAGACATTTTCGATTTTTAAAAAATATAGTAGGGGCCTACAAGGAGTTCTTGAAACATCGATTATGCTAAATCATATTACCTTCCCACAATGGATTCCCATTCAGAATAGGGGGGGGGGTCCACCACACCCCGCCCCTCTCTCCCTGACTACGCCAGCGAAAATAAAAGTTAACGCAATCTGAAAGATCACTTGATTTTGAGAGATTTTTTAGCGGAATCTGGAAACATTGAGACGCCCAAAAATCCTAAATCTTCTCTGCACCAACGTGCATGTGAATTTCTCGGCGGTCAGGCGCCCTTACTTGCCAAGCGTGCTGCTGGTGTTTCTGGTGGAGGAAATGGCGATGGAAAACTGGGCGCAACATAAATCAATTAAGAGGGCGAATTTCGCCGATCGCGCCATTTCAAAATCAGGGTTTCATGTCGTCGTCGTTTCCATGGCAACGCCGCGAGACGACACAACGAGATAAGAACACGTAGTTAATCCAAGGGAGAGAGAGAGACAGACAGACAGACAGACAGACAGACATACAGACAGACAGACAGATAGACAGACAAGGAGAGAGGCAGAGAAAGAGACAGACAGACAGATAGACAGACAAAGAGGGAGGCAGAGAGAGACAGATAGACAGACAGACAGACAAGGAGAGAGGCAGATAAAGAGACAGACAGATAGACAGACAGACAGAC
The DNA here is from genome assembly GCA_018105865.1 of Metaphire vulgaris. NCBI lineage: Eukaryota > Metazoa > Annelida > Clitellata > Crassiclitellata > Megascolecidae > Metaphire > Metaphire vulgaris. The sequence goes on along the minus strand of CM030865.1, from coordinate 11,168,773 downwards.
AAAGAGAGAGGCAGAGCCGCAGAGAGAGAGGGAAAGAGAGAGAGAGAGAGAGAGAGAGAGAGGAGGGAAGGAGGGAGGGAGGGGAGGGAGGTAGGAAAGGAGGGAGAGAGAGAGAGGTAGGGAGAGAGAGGAGCGAGTGAGGAAGGCAGGGATGGAGGGAAGAGGGTAGGGAGTGAGGATGAAAAAGAGGGAGGGAGAGATATGTCTTTATCCTTTAAAGATACTTTGATGAACTGTTCTGGTCCTTTGGCTTAAAGAGAAAGTAATAATAACGCAAATGCAAGGACATGTAAACAAAGGACAAAAACTCTTGCGAATAAATTGGACGCCTTTCTAAACCACTGAAAATCCACTACTACTACTACTACTACTACTACTACTACTACTACTACTACTACTACTACTACTACTACTACTACTACTACTACTACTACTACTACTACTACTACTACTACTACTACTACTACTACTACTACTACTACTACTACTACTACTACTACTACTACTACTACTACTACTACTACTACTACTACTACTACTAATAATAATAATAATAATAATAATAATAATAATAATAATAATAATAATAATAATAATAATAATAATAATAATAATAATAATAATAATAATAATAATAATAATAGGGTTTAGAGTGGTTCAATAGGATCTGTTCTATCTTGTGTGAGAACCGTTGGGTTTTATTTGTCCTTTCTTTCAAATTATGGTTTTGTTCTACATAATTATATTCTTTTCTATTTGATCTCATTCTAACCTTTCTATTCCGTCTCTTTCCAGTCCATCTGTGATCTGTGTTCTATTTCTAGTTCTAATTACCTGTCCATGTTCCATTCGAATTCATTCCATTCTGTTTGTAGACCATTGTTCGTCCTGCTCTGTTCTAAATTTCCAATGCTGTTTGTCCTATTCAATTGTCTCCATTTATTGTACAGTATTCCGTTCTGTTTTGTATTATTCTGCGTCCGATTGTACCTAAAAACGAATACGCACTTAAACGAGAGATGATCTTTGAAAGAAGATTGGCGTGTTCAATTGATTCTTAGATAAAAGAGATCCTGTCCTTTGAAAAGATCGCTCCTTGAAACCAGCCGCATTAATAACATTAGGTACGAATTTTTAGGGCCGCCTTTGTAACTGATATAACGATCTCACTTGATAAAAACGCAGAAAATAATATTAAAAATAGGGTTTGGAGTGGTTCAGTAGGGTCTGCAATGTGTGAGCACCACTGTGTTTCACCTATTCATTCATTAATTCATTAATTCATTAATTCATTCGTTCATTCATTCATTCGTTCATTCATTCATTCATTCATTCATTCATTCATTCATTCATTCATTCATTCATTCATTCATTCATTCATTCATTCGTTCATTCGTTCATTCGTTCGTTCGCTCATTCCTTCATTCATTCACATTATGTTCTTGCTGTGTAATCTAATTTGTTTGCCCTCTTGTCCTCTAGTATAGGTTTCTTCCTGTATTCTACTTCTTTGTCTTCTTGTCTTTGCATCTACAAATAACAACAAAACTTTGCTGTATACAAAGCCATAAATGCCTCATTCCGTTACTGTAGGGCTACTGTTCTTCTACAATACTTTATTTCACATTCTAATGGCCGATACAAGACCAATCTGATAAAACCGGTAGAAAACCGTAGAATCGTGTATGAGATAAACACAGATCGGAATGGATGTCCGTAGTCTCGACCGAAACGCAGATTTTATAATTGCCATTCAACTTTTTCTGTCTGTCTGTCTGTCTGTCTCTGTCTGTCTTTCTGTCTGCCTGTCTCTCTCTCTCTCTGTGTTGACTCGAATGTCTTTTGCCACATCGATCACGTGACTGTCAATGTTGGCCGACACTGACGTCATCCGTGAGGTCACTTCCGTACGGCGCGAGTGACTGAACGAATGACGTCCGGTCACGTGCGTCGCGTCACGGACGTGACGTAAGATAAAAACCGACCCTATCGAATCGTCATTTTTCGGAATGACGATCACGTGACGGTAATTACGCGCCGCCACACAGCGCCACCTATCGACTCCGAAGAAAAATTCGCCACGTTAGAATGGCTACCGTCATCTAATCTAATGATAATATTGTAATGTAATATTAAACTTCTATAGCGCCATTTCGTAATGCACAGAAGATCAGCATACAGTTATGTCCCAAATGTCGCCAAGATTTTGGATGCAAAGCCAATTTACTAATCAGTGGCGGCGCCACATGAGGGTCCGGGGGGACCCGTTCCCCTTTTGAATGCCTGGCCCCCAGTGGCCCTTTTAAGCAGAGACCCGGGTCAAACAGTGGCGGCTCCACATGGGGCCCGGGCCTTCCTTTTGAATGTCTGCCTTTCCAGTGGGCCCCCTGTTGGAACCATATACTTACTACTACATACCTATCAAAAAATTGATGGCCTTCCTATGCTTAGAAGTTGCCACCCCAACGACCCCCCACTCCCACCCCCCACTTGCCAAATCCTGGAGCCGCCACTGGAGTCAAGCGGCCCAAAGTTTGGACCCTTTCTGACACACACACACACACACACACACACACACACACACACACACACACACACACACACACACACACACACATATATATATATATATATATATATATATATATATATATATATATATATATACGTGCCCTGTTCAAAATAGTGTTTCTGTTGGTTCCAGGGCTTCTGACGCTCGTCGGCATCATAATCTACATCGGCGCCGTAACGGAAGAGGCCGGGAACAAGGTCCGGTCGTCGTCCGACGACCCGAAGTTCCGCTACCGCTACGGGCCCTCGCTCCTCCTGGCCATCGGGTCGTTCGTGGGGTCGCAGCTGACCGGCGTCATGTCCGTTCACGTGTTCATATCGCGGCGCGAGGAAGACTACGCCAAGACCCGGCAGTTGGCGGCGATCATCGAGACCGACGGAACGACCACGACCAAGACGACACCGACCCCGTCGACGGGGTCCCCCCCGAAGAGGCCCGGGGCCCCACCGCCGAGGGGCCCCCACCCGCCGGACGTCGACCAGTGGAGGGGGTGCTACTACTACTCCCCCTCGCGATCCGACACCTTCTGCAGTCACGCGACCGCTTCGAAGGAGGAGCTGTCCTCTTACAGTCTTCTAAGCAATCGCGACCTAGCGACGGCGTCGAAGCCCGTCGAATCGGACTGCGCCGACCCGCGGCAGGGAGGGCGGCCGGGGGGCTGGACGACGGCGTCGGTCCCGCCGCCGCCGCCGCTGCCGCCGCAGCGGGAACAGCCGGTTCTGTTCAGGGAGTGGTCGGAAGGGTCGACGGCGACCAGGACCGACCTGTCGAGGCAGTGGTCGGAGCGATCGGTGGACGCCCGGTCGTCTTGTCTGTCGAGGGAATGGTCGAGGTGTTCCACCGACGAGCTCCACTCCTCCTGCCGACGCATCACGCCCGTCTGACCGACCGACCGACCGACCGACCGACCATCCCGACGCGCGGACGGATTTCAACGGGGCCTTGCTTTTTTTTTCTACGACACCCAACTGCGTGCGTTCAACGGAGGGGGTCTTTTTTAGTGCCACACCCTAGAAGCGTCTAATCGAACGATGTGGGCTTCTTAACATTTGCGTAGGCAAAGAAACAGCAAAACGCTATATGACTGACCGCCTTCAGCTTATAAGGCTTCACTACAACTGCTTCTCCATGTTATTATATACGTAGCCATATTCAGTGGCGGCTCCAGGATTTGGCAAGTGGGGGAGAGGGGACAGTCTGGGTAACAAAACCTAAGCCTAACCCATGGCATTGTCTGTGTGGCAGGGTTTAATCTAGGCCGTTTCCGGGGGGGGGGGGGGAATTGCCCATTCCCCCGGAAATTTCTAATTCCCCCCGGAAATTTTGGCATACTGCATCAACTAACAGCAGCTTCCTAGCAGAATTCCCCCCGGCTTTGTCAGTTTTCCCCCGGAGACCAGGAGTCTAGATTAAGCACTGCTGTGTGGTCTCATTGTAAATGCCAGGATCTGTGAATGTGATGAGCTTTGCTAGTAATTCGTGTTCGTGTTCGATTTCTGGGGGCGGGTGCCGTAGTACAGTCTGCTTCGGCGCTTAATCTACCTTATTCTATCTTAATTCGGTCCTATAATAATAATAATAATAATAATAATAATAATAATAATAATAATAATAATAATAATAATAATAATAATAATAATAATAATAATAATAATAATAATAGTAGTAGTAGTAGTAGTAGTAGTAGTAGTAATAATAATAATAATAATAATAATAATAATAATAATAATAATCAGGGCTTTTTGTGACGGTACGCGCCGGTACGGCGTACCGGAACCTTTTTCAAGGTGTGACACTCCAGAGATTTAACACTGTCGCCTTCCGCGGAACTTTTATCACACATAATAATAATAATAATAATAATAATAATAATAATAATAATAATAATAATAATAATAATAATAATAATCTACCGTTGAAAGAATTATAGCCGAAGTTCAATTGTCAGTCCAGTAGGCTATTCCCAGGAAATTTCGTTCGGGGGAGGGGGTTGTCCCATAATTGCAGGGTGATGTCAATGTCCAGTTTTTCATCTAGACTCCGTGGACCCATGGGGAGATAGAATTGGACGGGGGGGGGGGTTGAGTCTGCGGAGTTAGATGCTTGGCCCCCGAATAAAAGGATAATGCAAGTCAAAAATATCATTTCCGTTGTCATCTCTTCCGTTTTCATGCTGTCCATACTAATTTTTGTGGAGTCAGTTATAGTGGCTCAAGTTTCAATTTCCAGAGACGAATTTTCCACTTTAGAATTTTAAATGAATAGTTTTAACGTCAGTCTGCTTTGTTGCTAGGCAACATCACCCATGAGAAGGGGTGTAGGGGCCTGAGGTTGCCTGTCACTAAACCGGGGGGTGTAACCCCCCGCTGGGGGTGTAGGAAAATCCCTGTAGCCGGAGAAGGTCAGTTCCAGAGATCAGTCAAAGTGGGAGTGGGGAAGCAGCTAGGTAGACTATGAAAAAAGAAGCAGAAAGAGATGTGATTTAACTCTAGAGTTAATAGTAATATTCAAAGTCAAAGTCCTTCCCGAGCCTCACGGGCTCATAGGGCGGCGCTGATCTCCATTTCTATAGCCCTCAGCCAGGCGTGCAATGCCACGGATACGGGGCAAGTGTATCGCGTAGCGTATACCTGTTTGACTTATCGCAGAGATTTTTACCACTGCTCCTCATTTTACCACCACGAAAAAGGCTGATTGGACCTTTAGGGCTCCTACGCGACCACGGGACTCGAACCCGCGACCTCCTGCTCCATTGTCCAACGTTGTTACCACTATTATTGCGAGAAGAAAAATGACGTAAGCCTAGAAATCAAAGTGCACTTCGGATCTCGCATTTTATGCCTACTCAAAACCATCCAAATCTCCTGAAAAACAAGAGAAGAGCCCCGGAAAATCACGATCAATTAAGAATTTCGACGATATTGTAGGCTAAGCTTCTCGAATTTTTCTGTCAATTGACAACGTGATTGTTCAATTTCTTTTTGGTTTTGACTTTGAACAAACCTCGAGCGATCATACTTACTATTCGACAGTGACGTAAGTTTCCGGTTAAAATTCACAATATTGTTGTAGCTGCAACGCCGAATACGAAGAAAATCATTTTAAAAAGAGAGTTTTCTTCCGAATTCTGTGGAAAATAGTATGGCACAGGCTTGTTTCCGTTGTCTCGACAACTGTTTTAACGTCGACTTCTTCGTGACAAAGGCACGACTCGCCAATTACAACTGGTTCGTGCTCAAAAACATCGCCGCCCTGAAGTCTCCGACCACAAGCGACGCAGAGAAGGTGGAAGCCCTGAAGCACATCGCAAACATGGCGTACCTCGGTTGGTACCGTAGATTTATTAGCAGTGTTTATTCTAGGCCTTCTCTCGGGGGAATTCCCCCACCCCCCCCCCAAAGTTTAAATTCCCCCAAATTTTTGACATTTTGGCAAGTATAGTATGACCTCCCCAATGTATATTTTTTAACTCCCCCAATGTCTAGGTGGCTAGAATAGCCACTGTTTATTAGTATGCACTAGACAGTGGCGTAGCCAAGGGAGTTTTGCGGGTTAAACCCCCTCCCCTTGGCTGCCCGACCAAAAAAAATTGTCATTGTGTTTCACGCACATTTTTTTATTCCGGACGCGTTTTTTTGAGGGGGGTTAATCTCCCACCCCTTCGCTGTCCGACCCAAAATTTCAAAATTTTCTTAGCACTATAGTAGAATCTAACAGCAGGTAACCTAACGCAATTAAATAAGGTGACGACATGTTTTTGCTGGGGGGGGCTTGAACATAGCATTTTAATAGAAGTTTACGGCTATGAAGAAGAAGATGATGTTGATGAAGATGAAGAAGAAGAAGAAGAAGAAGATGATGATGATGATGATGATGATGATGATGACGACGACGACGACGAGTATGGTTATGCTGATGATGACGATGATGATTCGGAGGAGAAAGAGAAGAAGGAAGCCGAAGAAGAAGATGATGATGATGATGATGCTGATGATGATGACGAGTATGGTTATGCTGATGATGACGATGATGATTCGGAGGAGAAAGAGAAGAAGTAAGAAGAAGATGACGATGACGATGACGAATGCCATGACCTGATAGTCGGCTATTTGACCTCTCTTATGACCCTTTGACCTTTGCCGTGTAGGGACGAGGGACAAGTCGTCCCAGATCGTCGTCTGCATACTTCCTCTGCTGTTGTCGTGGCTCAGAGACTGGAACGCACTCGGGTCGACCATACACAAGCCTCTGCTCAAATGTCTCAGCATGCTTTCACACAGGAACCGCTTCGCCCAGGTCAGCGTCTTATCCAGACTACAGACCTTAGAGGTGGGGGCAGTGGCGGCTCCACCGAGGGGGTCAGGGGGGCCCGTACCCCCCTATTGAGTGCCTCCTCCCCCAGTGGCCCCCCAGTTGGGACCCTATAATTTAATGCTACATACATTAAACAACAAATGGTTGGCCCCCATGATTAGAAGTTGCCACCCCAACGGCCCCCCCCCACTTGCCAAATCCTAGAGCCGCCACTGGTGTGGGGGTGGGTGGGTAGGAATTGACAATGCAAAAATTCGTAGGTGCTGAGATTTTGTGTGGATTTAGTGGGGTCTTTTTTTGGGGGGGATCTCCCTCTAACAGGCCTAGATGGCCTTGGCCCAGGTGCATACACCAGCAGCAATTAATTACCAAGACCCGTCGCTAGGTGACCGAGAGCTACGTTTTTTCCACGGACGGAGTCACGCGGAACCCCCTGCCTTCCACCCGCCCACCCCCACTCACCGCTAACGGGGCAAGATTCCCGAATGGGTTTTCGGGGGGGGGGGAGGGAGACGTTCGCGGATAAAAATGGGGCTCTGTCCTAATCCGATCGCGCAGAGATGTCCATGGGTCCATTTTTCAGAACCCAACCCATAAAATCTCCAACCCGACCCAACCCATGCCGGCAATTGGGTTACTTGACCCAACCCAACCCAACCCACCGTAATACAGTACAATTTCTTAAACCATGACTTATTTTCTGACCCATACCAACCCACCATAATAATAATAATAATAATAATAATAATAATAATAATAATAATAATAATAATAATAATAATAATGCGATTTTAAGTGGTTTAGGAGGCTAAGTAAGCCTGTGTGAAAACCATTTGGCAGAGTCTGACCCAACCCAACCCATGAGTTAACCCAACCCATGGACATCTCTGCTGTCGCGCATCACACGGAACTGTACATTTGCGGTATGTAACAACCGAGTATGCTCTATAACCGAGTCCGTTATAACGAAGTTCTACTGTAACTGGATTCTGAGTGGTTTAGTGTTATAGGGTTTCTCCTGTATTGAAAATCCACTGTCGCTTAGGCCTTAGGCCTTAGGTCAGTGGTTCGTAACCTTGTTATGATTACGTACCCCTGAAACAAGTATAAGAGAACGAAGTACCCCCTACAGGCGTTCCTTATTCCAGGAAAAAAGTTCGCGATATATTGAAAATAATTACAAACTGAAAATAATTATAAACTGCAACAAACGTCTGTTACAAATTGCCTGAAAGTGTGCCTTTTCTTTAGAATTTCTAATTTAGTACACAGATTTCTACAGCATTTGTATAGTGTATAGGGTAACTTGTAGTAAAAGTCTTTAAACAGACTTTATTTCCCGATTATTCAGTACCCCCCCCCACAACGTCCTTCAAGTACCCCTAAGGGTGACGAGCAGTGGCTATTCTAGCCACCTAGACATTAGGGAGAGTTTAATTTTTTTTTGGGGGGGGGGAGTGAGCAGACATTGGGGAGGCCAAAATGTCAAAATTTCCAAAATGTTTAAAAAAATTTGTTGGGTGGAAACAGGGCGCGATTTGCGAGGGGGAAAGGAGGATCTTTCCCCACTGCCAAACTGCAACCCCCTACTGCTACATCCCCCACCACTACATCTCCCCACTGCTACATTTCCCAACAACTACACCCTCCCCCCACCCCAAGCTCGACATATTCCCCCCCCCCACTGATCCAGGCCACAAATCGCACCCTGGGTGGGAATTCAAACTTGGGGAGGGGAATTCCTCCAGAGAAGGCCTAGAATAAACACTGGGTACGAGTACCCCCGGTTAAGACCCACCGTCTTAGGCTAAGCAGCTGACTATTTCCACTTCGACTTTTACTATGTATCTGGTATTTTAAAAAAACGCCCAGGAGATGGTGCTTGAAGATTTGACGATCTTGCAACCGATCGCTCGCCTGATCGCCAACACAGAAAATGCTTCCATTTCCCGCTGGGCTTGCTACTTCCTTCTTCACCTCATATCGGACAATGGCCGACTGTTGGCCCAGACCGCAGGTATAGCAGCCCTGTTATTTCTAGGATTATAAATTTGGGGGGGAGGAGGGTCGGTATATTTTTGGGGTCCCTGCCAAAGAAGTCTGACAAGCAAAAAAGGTCGTCCCAGGCTAAAATGGAGGGAAGTGTTGGGGGGGAGTGTCGGTCTCAGATTGGGGTGGGGTGGAAGGGTGTAAAAATATCCCTGGCAGGTAGGCACCGCTCTCAAAACTGTACTTCGTAAAACCTACTTAATAATAATAATAATAATAATAATAATAATAATAATAATAATACAAGAGCATAATAACTTGCAGGTAGGCTAATTAATCCCTCGCGCTGGGGTACAACGGCGTAGAGGCGCGTCCCCCGGGTGGCGGATGGGGGGAAGTCCTGGGCTGGGAAACCTCCTGGGATTGCACCGAATAATACGGAATAAGGTGCCGTGGACCAACTGTACCAGAAGACAACGGCAGGGATGGTGGATGTATTCAACTGAAGAGCATGGAAGAACAGCATCACTGGCGGAAGATCTTCGTACGCTGTCGTGCCAGCAGAGGGCGCGTGTCCAACTACTGTATATGGGGCATTGCGGCCAGCTCGATATACCGAGAAATCATGACCAGTGCTCGGCGAAAACAGGGTCATGGAAGGACACAAGACGGGAACAGGAGGCGGATCAACATTCTGTGTCTCGCTATTGCCGCTGAAGAGCTGGCAGAGGGCAGGATGGTGACGATGCCTCTTGGAAATGTCTTGTGCCCAGCTATTGCCACCAATGGGTTGGCAGAAAGCAATGATGATGATGATGATGATGATGAGGCTAATTAATCTGATTTCCGTTTTTGTTTTTTTAAAAACAGCGAACATGGAACTGAGACGTGCGCTAAAAGCTGCAGCGGCCGCACCTTGGGACACTTGGTATGAGCGGACCAATCTGGCCCAGAAACTGCTTCGCGTTCTGTTCGCTTAGCAACGAGTTGCCATGGTCACCGTGCGAGGCTATGCGTAACGATAATTGCCGTTGTGAATTTGTTATATATATATATATATATATATATATATATATATATATATATATATATAGCAGGGGAACAGATTTTGAATTAATCAACAGACGGCATTTTTGATTGGTTGATACTTATTTGCGTTTTTGAGAAGTTTCGATTTTCAAGAAATTCCTCTTTGCATTGCTGCCGTCTGCGATTGTAAGCTTACAGGTTTCAGTTTCGTTTTTCCGAGAGAAACGTCACCTCTGAATCAGTCGGCTAGCTACTGATGCCAACATTAGGGGCTGTCCATTAATTACGTCAACAAAAAGAGATGGAGGGGTTTGAAAAAGTTTGACAGTTGTTGACAGGGGCAGAGAGGAGGGGGTCAAGAGAAGTTGACGTCAACAATTTCATTTTTTTACAAATGATAAAAATAGGAAATTTCATGAAATACTATTTATTACAACGGAAAAAAGCCTGACAAAGCAAAAAAACAAGGTCATCATCACCACATTATGATATTTGATGAACAAAAGAAAGGGGAAAATGGTCATCGCCGCACAAATAATAACCTTCTAAACCTTTTAGGGAGACCCGTCACTGATCTAAGTTGGGGAGGGGGGGTCAAAAGTTTTTGACTTCATTATAGGGGCGTCACTGAAAGTTGACAGTTGTTGACATAATTAATTGACAGCCTCCAACCTTGCGTCAAGTGATTGCCACTTTTGGACGAATGCATTATTATTCACCCAATCTGGAACGATATAATCACTTGAAGATGACGTCCCCCCCCCTTATTCCTGAACTCTGGTTACGCCCCGTATGCCCCAGTGATCTCAGAATTCACGAGGCTACTTAAACGGAAATTTTGGAATACTACACGGACTAACAGCGGCCCCTAGCAGAATTCCCCCGGCTTTGTCAGTCCCCCCCTCCCGGCTTTTTCAGTTCCCCCCCCCCGGAGTCCAAGAGTCTAGATTAAACACTGCATGCCCCCTTATTCCTAAACATTGGCTACGCCACTTAACGGAGTATATAAAAACATAACAAAAACTTAAAACTTATCTCTTTGTCAATATAGGCTACAGTAATTTGCTGTGGGAGCGATTCTGAGTGAATTTTCATAAGAGGCGCTATACAAATATTTTGTTACATTACATTACATATGAAGCCTTAGAAATAACTCGATTCGTTCTCTTTTGTGAAATCACATATCAACTTTTGCATCTTTAATTATTCCAATCCACACACGCAGGCCAATTTAGTCGCCTAAAATTAACACACAAAAACACGGCTATAATAATAATTACCTAAGCTGATAGGCGCATACAGGTTCATATAAGCATAATTATGCAGTACAACATTTAATTAAAGCGTGCGTCAATGGAGTAACGGCGGTTTGGTCAGTGGCGGCTCCAAGATTTGGCAAGTTGGGGGGGGGGAGGCGGGCGTTAAGGTGAGAACTTTTAAGCGTGGGGATCAACCATTTAGTGATAGGCAGTGGCGGCTCTAGGATTTGGCAAGTGGGGGGCGGGCGTTAAGTTGAGAACTTTTAAGCGTGGGGATCAACCATTTAGTGATAGGCAGTGGCGGCTCCAGGATTTGGCAAGTTGGGGGCGGGGGCGGCATTAAGGTGAGAACTTTTAAGCGTGGGGATCAACCATTTAGTGATAGGCAGTGGCGGCTCCAGGATTTGGCAAGTGTGAGGGGGTGGCAACTTCTAATCATGGGGGCAACCATTTGTTGTTAGGTATGTACTATTAAGTATAGGGTCCCAACAGGGGGACCACTGGGGGTCCAGGCACTCAATAGGGGGCACTGGCCCCCCAGACCCCCCTGTGGAGCCGCCACTGGTGATAGGTATGCAGTAGTAAGTATAGGATCCCAACGGGGGGCAATTGGGGGCCAGGCATTCAATAGGGGGCACGGCCCCCCCCCCCGTGTGGAGCCGCCACTGGGTTAGGGTAACTCCATATTTTATCACGTCTCTCAAATTCGCATAATTTAGACGATTTAAGTACATTTAAGTACACTGTCAGTATGTTTAACGCCTTGTATATGATCTTAGGTACGCTGGGTAGGCATATCATTGCACTGATCCAACTTGAGCGGTTCCGTCGTAGGCCTATTATAATAATGATTCACGGTGTAATGACACATTGCTGTTTCTGGCGCATTTTCTACATGTACAGTAGGCTTATTAATACTGTTAGTTTTCTACGTGTATGCTTATTAATACTGTTAGTTACAGACAGTGGCGTAACGTGGGGGGGGGCGGGGGCACTTTGTTGACAGCCCCCGGGCCCGGGCTGGGGGGGGCCCGAAGAGGGGTCTAAGCTAGGGTTAGGTTAGGGTTAACCCTAACTTCTTAACCCTAACCCCAGAAATGATGTGCTGACGACCTTTTTTTTGCTCGTCAGGATAAAATAGGAGGGGTGATGACGTTTTTTTTGCTCGTCAGCTCGAAACTCTGGGGCCCCCATGGCAAAGATGCCCCCGGGCCCCCAAAAGTCACGCTACGCCACTGGTTACAGAAATATAGTTCATAAGTAGCAGGTAAGATGAAATTTGCCGGTTAATTAACTTAGCGTGATTTAAAGTGGCTTGGAAGGCCTTACTGCCTGTGTGAAAGCCACTAGGGACACTAACGGGGCTTGAACCCGCTCCGTCAGCCTGACGCTCCAGCACGTAACCCACTCTGCCATCTTCCGCTTAGGCTGGGAAAAGCAGCAGGAGCTAAAAAGAAAGCCTTCTTTTGGTCGGTAAATAAATCGTTTAGAGGAAAACAGTTCTCGGAGAAAAGAGACTTGTCAAAATAAGCACATATCGAGTAACAGAGGCGGCTACACAGAGGGGCCCGAAAGGGGGTCCGAGCTCCCTATTGAATGCCTGGCCCCTCCAGTGGCCCCCGTACTTTCATTCCAGGGTTATTTTTAGGATTATAAATTTGGGGGTTGTCGGTATATGTTGGGGGTCCATCCTTGCCGAAAAAGCCCGACAAGCCAATAAAAGGTAATCACAGGCTAAGATTGGGGGGTCGGTTTCAAAATATGGGGGGGGGGGTGTTGGTGTGTTAGGGGAGTGTAAAAATATCTGACTCATTATAAGCAACTAGCCTAGTCCAAGTTCATGAAAAATAAAATAGTCGACCCGCCCCATGCTTAGAAGTTGCCACCACAACGCCCCCCACCCACCCCACTTGCCAAATCCTGGTGCCGCCACTGTTGAGTAACAGGTGGTCGTTCAGATTCTGTAGCGATAATCGTTCAGGTAAGTCTTCAGAACCTGTCGGCGAGTTGGATCGACGCGCTCCAGCATCGTTTCTATGACGTCATCTCGACTTCCTCCTACAGGTGACGTCATCATCGTCGTCGTCGTCATAATCATCTCGTTTATTCGTCGTCTGCAGATGTGCGCCAAGGTCGCCGGCGACTCTTCGAAGGCCGTCACAAGGTCAAGGACGACGTCCTGCTGACCGGACGAAGAGGATCCCAGGTAGATGCACTGACCTTGACTTTGACCTTGAACTTCGAACCCGGCTCCTCCTCCTCCTCTTCCTCCTCCTCGATGGTACCCTTCGACGAGGTCGAGTACCGACGGGTAGGCGGGCATGCGGTCCGCCTGCGCCTGGTGACAGTCGAGCAGTACCAGCCCGGCGGCGTTGCGTACCAACCGGACGGACGTGACGCCGTACCGCGTCCGGAGGCTGAGAACGTACTCGTACCGCCGGTCGGAGCTGGTACGGATGAGGAACGTACCCGGCGACCGGCGACGCAGCTTTGCCTTGGCCGTCGACCGATCGAGGTGCGGATAGTAGAAGCCGGACCTGGCGAGCAGCTCACGGTCGAGGTCCGACCGATGGGGCCGGGGTCCCATCCGGTCTCCCGGATCCAGATCCGGCGACGGAAGTCCGTCTCTCGGACTTCCGTCTTCGGGATCCTCCGTCTCTCGGGACTCTGTCCGGCGGTGGCGTTCGGTGAAATCTGATCGGATCATCTGCGACGGATCCTCTCTTTCTTCTTCTTTTCCCGTCACTTCCGCTTCCGCCGAATCGTTTCGCTTTCGAGTCTCGACTTCCGGTAGAGACGATGACGTCATCGCCCGCGGTGACTTAATGCGTCGATTCGTTACATCGCGATTTGCCGAGAAAAACAAAGAAGATGACGATGAAGAAGATGACGATGAAGAAGAAGAAGAAGAGGAGGAAGAGGAGGAGGAGGAGGAGGAGGAGGAAAAGGGGAAGTGGAGGATGGACTGATCGAAGAATCATTTTCCGATTCCAATGGAACTCTGGTCGACCCTTTTTGGGTCGACGACACTTGGAGTTTCTGCGCGGGGGGTCGGGTGACCAGGATCGGCGCAACAACGGCGACCGGTCTGAGGTTCTTCGGTACGATCGCAGTACCGGGACTTCCCACCGGAAACGCCCAGGAACTTCCGGAATCCCGTTTCCACTGGCAACCGTCGCCGCTGACAACGGAACCAGCTGTCACGTGATCGTCCGGTGTTCCGTCGTCGTCGTCGTCGGTGCGACGTGTGACTTGACTGACGTCATGTCCGGCGTGACTTGTCACGCACCAACGGACTGCGTCCGGACGAAAAGGTGAACGTAAAAGCCTGTCACGCACTGCTGCACCTGATGGGATTGACGCTTCTTCGCCGTCATCCAAGGCATGGTCATCCCTTGCCTCTGACTCAGCAGCCCAGGTATCCATCACCTGAAAGAACAATAATTATCAGTCAGGTGTTCATACCGCAGATTACCAGATTTAAATCCCTTTCTAATCTGGTTAATCTAATCCTAGATAGTAATTAAGTGAGTGAGTGAATGAGTGAGTGAATGAGTGAGTGAATGAGTGAGTGAGTGAATGAGTGAGTGAGTAGTGAGTGAGTAGTGAGTGAATGAGTGAGTGAATGAGTGAGTGAATGAGTGAGTGAGTGAATGAGTGAGTGAGTTAGTGAATGAATGAGTGAGTGAGTGAGTGAATGAGTGAGTGAGTGAGTGAGAGCAGTGTTTAATCTAGACTCCTGGACTCCGGGGGGGAACTGACAAAGCCGGGGGAATTCTGCTAGGGGCCGCTGTTAGTCCATGTAGTATTCCAAAATTTCCGGGAGGGGAAGGAATTTGAAATTTCCGGGAGGGAAAGGGGCAATTCCCCCCACCACCCGGAAACGGCCTAGATTAAACACTGAGTGAGAGCACCTGTCTCCAATCGCAGCTCATTTCTTGCTCTTTTGCTCAGCGACAAGCCTCAGAAATTCAATGAAATCTCACATTCAATCGCTCAGTTCGAGTTTTCGCTTTGCCTTTTTCCTCTCCGTTTTGTCCTTTCTCTTTCTCTCTTTCTACGATAAGAAGGTTCGCCGACCCTCAGACTGAACAAGGCTTTGATCAGACCAGAGACCAATCATGAAGCTTCTATAGCGCCATTACATAATGTGAAATCGAAGTGAAGCACAATGTGATAGGCCTATAGGCCTATATATGCTCACTGCATGCGCCATCATTGTGGTTATTATTATTATTATTATTATTATTATTATTATTATTATTATTATTATTATTATTATTATTATCTATGACAATTTATATAGCGCAGTAACAAAACTGGAGCTAAAGTCAAGAGCGCTTTACAAAGGAGTCACTTATAAGAGATGCTAAATAAGTGTGGTTACTGTCAGTGTTTATGCTAGGCCTGTTTTTTGGGGTGGGAGAATTCCCACCTCCAAAGAAAAAAAGTTTAAAAAATTTAGAAAAATTTGGAAAGTTTTAAAATTTCCTCTCCCCCCCAAATTTGTATATGTTGGCTTGGGGGATGGAAATCCCCTCAAGCGTGGAGAGACAAATCTTGTCCCCCAAACATTTCAACCCCCCAATGTCAAGATGGCTAGACTAAACACTGGTTACTGTGTCGGAGGGAATACTTAATTCGAAAACGGTGGATGGGGAGTATCTATCAGTTGGGTCTCAACAGACGAAAGGCCTGACATCACATGGACGAAGTGGCAGTGACAGTTGAAACGGTAGTTTCCAAGTTTATCGCGAAAAAAACTAGGTTATTTGAATGCGGAGAGTTACTGCAATGGTTTTCAAACAGGCTTACTTAGCCCCCTAAGCCACTTTAGATCAGAGACGTAGCAGCCATGTGGACGACCTGGCCAAATGCCAAGGGCCCCCGACCTGCAAAGGGCCCCCGACCCGAGCAAAAAAATTTTTGTACAAAGTTCTAAAGTCTTCAAGCGAAGAAAATGTCGTCAACACAGGACTGACTGACAACCGAAATATAAAAAGGTCGTCAACAAGACTGACGAGCAAAAAAGTCGCCAAGATTTTCGCAGACTTGTTACATCGTCTCTGGAAAGGGCCCCCTTCCCGTTTTTCGCCAAGGGCCCCTGAGCATATATTGCTACGCCACTGGTTTAAATCACATTATTATTATTATTATTATTATTATTATTATTATTATTATTAGTAGTAGTAGTAGTAGTAGTAGTAGTAGTAGTAGTAGTAGTAGTAGTAGTAGTAGTAGTAGTAGTTGTTGTTGTTGTTGCAGAAGAAGCAGGGATGTTAGTGCTTGGACTTGTGCTTGGCCTTGTGCTGTGCTTAAGTATCAAAAATCAAGCGCTTGTGCTTGGCCTTGGCCTTGTGCCTCAGGTGCTTGGCCTTGTGCCTTAGGCGCTTGTTAACATCCCTGAGAGAAGAAGAAGAAGAAGTAGTAGTAGTCTTATTATTATTATTATTATTATTATTATTATTATTATTATTATTATTATTATTATTATTATTATTATTATTATTATTATTATTATTATTATTAAGTCTAAAACCACCTTATCCTTTTAAATTTCTATAGTTCTATTCTATTTTTTTATATTTATTTGTTTTTATTTGCTGCCCCTATTTCTCAAACCAGCGCATTAAATCTTAAACATATGTAGACATAATTGCAAATAAATTCATTGCAAAGGGGACACGGTGAGTCGAGACTTATGTACACCACGGTAGCTGCAAATACAAAAATATATCCTTTGGATCGGACCCTGTGATCGATGTCACCAGAGGCGTCATTTGGGGGGGGCTGGGGGGGGGCCGTGGCCCCCCCCAAGGAAATGAAAATATTAATCTATAATGTATTAATATGTGCAACAACAAAAAAAACAGGGCCGTGGCCCCCCCCAAGGAAATAAAAATAATAATTTCTAATGTATTAATAACCTAAGAAGGGCCGACAAAAAAAAAAAAAAAAAAAAAAAAAAAAGGTCGTCAACTATTTTTTGGGTAATTGTAACGTAAAAAAAACTGACGAGAAAAAAAAAAAAAAAAAAAAAAAAAAAAGGTCGTCGACTTTTTTTTTAAACTCAAGTAACTCAGTCAAAAAATTTTAAAAAAATTTGAAAAGAAAATTTTACAAAATTTCTCGCCCCCCCCCCAAGAAAAGTGTGAAATGACGCCACTGGATGTCACCCCCCCCCACGCCGGGATTTGTGGACTTTTCTCTTGTCTGACGCCAGACCGGTGTGTTTAACTGTATACGATAAGAAACAGCCACTCTAATGCAAGCAGCCTTACTTACTGTAGTCGTTTTTACACTGTAGTCGTTTCTTTTATATGTTCTGGTCCAAGAGCGTTTTACGGAGAAATATAAGCGAGTGCCTTCTCTAAAACGCTGTTTACACTAGGAGACTATGCAAGTCATTGCTATATATATATATATATATATATATATATATATATATATATATATATATATATATATATATATATATATATATATATATATATATATATATATATATATATATATAAGCCACAAAAATGCTATTGCAAATGTTGCGTAACATGGTAGGCCTACCTAATACGGGCGGTATGCACAGTAGCCTACAGCGCCTTGGTTTTAAAGCAAACCTCAAGGCTGGCTACAGCCTACGACAGGGTCATTCAAATGGCGGCCCGCGGGTCAGATCCGGGCCCGCCAAGAGCCGTGAGATGGACCGCGAACATCGGCTTACTGAAACGATTTATAACTTTTTTCTAATAATCACAAAATATTTCTTATGTCTTGTCTTCATCTTACCTGCCACTTATGAACAATATTTTTGTAACCAAAAGATATTCTTATACCCAGTCCTCGGCCACCAGCCATAAAAATGTGGCCCTTCATAAAATTTATTTGAATACCCCTATTCTACGAGGTTAGATTTGCCTTCAGGGCCGCCGAGAGAGGGGCAGGGGGCAAATGCACAGGGGCCCGGCGGTCTGGTATAGTTCATAAGTACAGGGTGGCGCAAAAATACGGACCATATTAAATGCAAATCTAAATGTGACTAATCCGGATTTTTTGCGCCACCCTGTAGTATAAAACAGGTAAGTTGAAAACAAGACAATTAAAAATGTTTCGTATGTAGCCTACAGTGCCGGATTAAGCACCGTGGAGGCCCATAGGCAGTAAAACTTTTGGGGCCCCAGGGCCCAGGCCTCTAATGACTACTAGAACGCCACTGAAGTGTAAAAATTATTGTATGACGTCAGCGTCGTCACGTGCCTTTCGCATAGCGCTATTCTTAAGAATAAGTAAGTAAAAAGTTTCTTTCGTCACTGTTTTGTGGGGCCCCTAAAAGTCGCGGGGCCCATAGGCAGTTGCCTACTCTGCCTTATGGGTAATCCGGCACTGGTAACCTATTAGGAAAGAGTTATTGATCGCGTCAGTAACTTCGCGGGCCACTTCACAGCTCCTGCCGGGCAGGATCTGGCCCGCAGGCCGCCACTTGAATACCCCCCCGTATAGTGCATGAGAAACTTCCAGGACCCACTGAGAGCAGCAGGCACATGTATCATATATGCTACATGTATGTTAAATTTCTATAGCACCACTTCATGATGCGCATAGAAGCAGCCCCTCCCCCCGAAATGGGAGGGGGCATGGGCCGGGACAAATGCCCAGAGGCCCGGCGATCTCTAGGGGGCCCAGCCGGGCGGGTCCGCAGTTAGGGTTAGGCCGTCAACAGGGCACATGACAGACAGGCTTTAAGATTTAATTGCCTCCTGAAAAGATTGACAAGTAAAAAAAGGTCGTCATCACTTTAGGGGCCACGCGACTGCTCTGCCCCCAGGGGCCCGATATTTCTTTCGGCGGCCCTGCGTAGAAGCAACTGCCAACAAAAATGACCATCGCACAGAATTCAAATGAAATCCAGGAGATCAGGCCGTACAACATATTTCATATGCTGCACCAAAACTTTGGAACTCAATTCCGCCATCCCTCCGCTGTCTACACCACGGTCAAATAACAAATTCTGAACAGAAATCATTTCTCTTCAAAAAAATCATTTCCTCCATAACTGTAACGTCCCAACCACAATGGCCCTTTGGATCAAATGACCCTGCATGAATGACCCCGCCTTTGGCTATATAGCTACTTCATTCTGAGATTAAGCGCATAGGAATCAGTGGCGGCTCTAGGATTTGGCAAGTGGGGGGCCGTTGGGGTGGCAACTTCTAATCATGGGGGTCAACCATTTGTTGTTTAATGTATGTAGCATTAAGTATAGGGTCCAAACAGAGGGGCCACTAGGGGGCCAGGCACTCAATAGGATAGGGGGCACGGGCCTCCTGGCCCTCCCGGTGGAACCGCCACTGATAGGATTTAGGAGCTACTTCGGCGCTGCTTTTGAAGGCGCTACAGAAATTAACGAGATTTTACTTACTTACTTACTTACGACCAGTTGACTGTCTGTGATGGACAAGCCGGGTCGAAAAGATGGGGCTTTAACCTTGTTCTAATATTTTTAGTGAGTTTTCAATGCGCACGTGATGAGGCAGTGAGTTCATCCGGAGTTTGGATGGGGCGGACACCGAGAAAGCACCCAGTGCCGAGTAGGGCCTACGGTCCGAGGTATGAGACGGCGAAGATGGAGCTAATGCATCGGATAAGAATGTAGTCGAGTATTTATTATTTGCACAGACAGCCATGAAGAGAGGCATCTATAGGCTCATTGTAGCAAAGTGCTTTGTATGCCAGGAAACAGATAATGATGTTTATCTTTGATTAACGATAAGCCAATGAAGATTCTTATGAATGGGGTTATATGTGCTCACGTTTTGAGGTTCTAGAAGCTGTTAGTGAATTTTAAACTCGCTGGAGTCGAGCAGGTTTGGATTTATAGACACCAAAGATGTAAATTTAAATAATATAAATCGTCCAAATCCACTATTCAACTGCAAATATATGAAATACAATATTATTATACAGCAAAACTTCGTTATAACGTATTTAGTGGGTCTACAAAATTCAGTAGCCTACGTTATAACTTATATCCCATGTACGCAGGGCCGGATTAAGGTCCGAGTGGGCCTGGGGCTGAGAAGTAAAAAGGTCGTCGCTTCCATAATTTTAAAATTGCCCTTTGTAAAATTTCCCGCCGCCTTCACTGGAAATCTCTGACAAGCATAAAAAGGTCGTCGCTTGAAAAAGACGGTGGGCCTATTTTTTATGGTGGGCCTGGGGCTTCAGCCCCCTCAGCCCCTGCCTTAATATGGCCCTGCATGTACGCCATATCCAATAGTATCCATATATGGTAGCGCATCAAATGGGGAAAGTAGGTCACATTGTGGCGCGTTATAACCGAGTATATGCTACAACCGGGGTCCGTTATGATGAAATTCTACTGCACTTTGAGTTAGAGATTCGTATAAATTGCTCGAAGAGGCGAAATTCAACAGCAATAAAATCGTATGCAACAGGACTCTGTTTAAGTGCGATTCAGGGGGACTGCCCCTCTCCCATCTCCCCCAAGCCTGGATGAAGAAGGGTGGGAGGATGAACATTTTTTTGCTTGTCAGACTTTTTTTGGCAGTGGACCCCCAGACAGACACCCCCTCAAATTGATAATCCTAGAAATAACCCTGCCATGAACCCCGAAAATCAGCAATGTTCGAAGGGCTCTATTCTCCGTAGTCAAGTAAAGCAACTGGTATATAGAGCCTTTAACCCCTTTACTGTGTGCCCCGAGTAACGCTCGTCCATTTTACATTGAGTTACAAATAGTTGCCCAGTTAAGGGGTTAAAGGAAAACATACGTTTCAAATACATGTACAGTATATATCGTCTGACCTTGAGTTTTTGGCTCGAACAGTCAGACAGCCGCTCTTAGCTTCACGCCCAGAGCTTTCGAGTCTCCGCCTAAAATGCTACGAATGTCGGCCATAACTGGTCGACCCATCTCGTTATAAGCAGTTTCGGAAGCGGTCTGCCTCGGCTGGCCCCACCTGTGCTCGTCACAATGAAACCTATCGAGTCGAAGAAGAAGACACATTTACTGAAATTCTGGATGCGAACAATTTTCCAGATGCGAACGAACTCCGAAACCGAAACTCGGACGAAATTTTCTCCGCGCCTGTTTTACTTTCGCTTTCCTGGAGTCAAGTTCAGTCAACTCTACTGTAGACATAGGCCAATAGCACGGCCATCAGGTACGCTGTTAGACAGCGTGTATAAAAATAAAAATTACCTATAGGTTGTTGAATCCAGATGGTTACATCAGTGGTTTTCACACAGGCTTACTTAGCCTCCTAAACCACTTAAAATCACATTATTATTATTATTTATTATTATTATTATTATTATTATTATTATTATTATTATTATTATTATTATTATTATTATTATTATTAGTAGTAGTAGTAGTAGTAGTAGTAGTAGTAGTAGTAGTAGTAGTAGTAGTAGTAGCCTATTTTTTATTATTATTATTATTATTATTATTATTATTATTATTATTATTATTATTATTATTATTATTATTATGTATATAAACATACGTTTTTCGATTTTGGAAAGCGCTCATGACTTTGCTAATGTTTGCTTCGATGCCATGTTTACTGCGCTTAATTAAGAAATTGTCTTGTATAATAATAATAATAATAATAATAATAATAATAATAATAACAATAATAATAATAATAATAATAATATAAATAATAATAATAATATAAATAATAATAATACTATAAATAATAATAATAATAATAATAATAATAATAATAATAATAATAATAATAATAATAATAATAATAATAATAATAATAATAATAATATAACATATCTTTGTATGGATGGGAGATCGATGAAAGGTGAAACTATTAAATTTTATGGCGTTTCTCGCTAAAAGAAGACATTTGAACGAAATAACTGTCTAATGCTAAACTGATCCGAATAGACCTACTACTGTCTACTGCAGACTGGTCAATGTGTTAGATTGCCTGCCTGCCAATTATAATGAATAGGCAATTGAGCAATTTTACGAAACTGATATTTTCAAAATTGTTGATCGAAAGATCAGAATAATTATATATTTGTACTAAAACCTGGTTTCTGAGGGACATTCATGGGTTCGCCCCATATAGTCATTATAATAGGCCTACTATAATAATAACAACGTGATCTCTAGTGGTTTGGGAAGCTACAGTAAGCTAGCTTGTGTGAAAACCAATCTGGGGCTGTCCATTAATTACGTCAACAGGACAGAGAGGGGGAAGGGGATTTGAAAAGTCTGACAGTTGCTGGCAGGAGGAGAGAGGGGTCAAGAGAAGTTGACGTCAACAATTTCACGTTTTAAGCTTACAAATAATCAAAAAATAGGAAATTTCATGGAATACTATTTATTACAACGAAGAAAAGCATGAGAAGCAAAAAGGTAATCAATTTGACACCCGATGAGCAAAAAAGGGGGAAAGGTCATCAACGCGGAAAAAAATAAAAACCTAAACTTCTTAGGGGACCCGTCACTGATCTTAGGGGGTCAAAAATCGTAGACATAATTATAGGGGGTCAGAGGCGGATCTAGAGTATTTGGCGCCCGGAGACAAAGTGTACGTTGGCGCCCCTAACAACTGACAAGCAAAAAAGGTCTTCACATCGTTTTCGGCGCCCCTCAACTCTCTCTTCATATAGTGCTGACGAGCAAAAAAGGTCCTCGCAAGTGTTTCTTCTACTTTATTGTGCATTTCACACTTACCCAAATATCCGATTTTGGCGCCCCCTCACCTCGGCGCCCGGGGACATGTGTACCCCCTGCCCTCCCCTAGATCCACCTCTGTAGGGGGTCACTGATAGTTGACCGTTGTTGACAAGGGGTAGGGGTAAAAAATGTCACAAAATTGTTGACATAGTTAACGGACAGCCCCTGGGCCTAATTACTCTCAACATTTAACAGCCTAGTTTTCCTATATTTATAACTCTGGAATCCACCTTTTGTTTCAACTGCTGTTCCTTTTCGTCCAGACGGTTCCAGTGAATCCACCACTAACGTTGCACCAAAAAATAATTCTCCGTGGTCCGACCCAGTGGCGTAGCCAAGGCAGGGTTTAGTCTAGGCCGTTTCCGGGGGGAATTGCCCTTCCCCTCGAAAATTTGAAATCCCCCCGAAAATTTTGGCATACTACATCAACTTATAACAGCAGCCCCCTAGCAGAATTCCCCCTCCCGGCTTTGTCAGTTTCTCCCCGGAGTCCAGGAGTCTAGATTAAACACTGGCTACGCCACTGGTACGACTCATTGGCGGAAATTGAGTTGCACGGGGTTGTCCTCAGTGGGCGGCTGGAAGGCCTCACCCAGGTATATTTTTGCACCCCATAACATCTCTCCCCAACGCTCCTCCCACAATCTGAGACCTACACCCCCCCCCCAAAAAAAAAACCCCCACCCCAATCTGAGAGCCGGATGACTTTTTTTGCTCGTCAGACTTTTTCGGCAGGGCACCCCCAGAAAATACCAACACCCCAAATTGATAGCCTAATCCTAGAAATAGCCATGGCCTCACCGATGTTACTCGATTAACCCCTTAACCGTGTGTTTAACTGTAACTCAATGTAAAATGGACGGATATATCCGGGATCCCCAGCTAAGGGTTAATGGCCTTACTAAACGGTTTCACCTTTCGTCTTTTATCAGTAACTGCACGAATGAGGCATTTATGCCATTGTACGGTAAACCAGACATGGTCATGGGTCCATTTTTTAAAACCCAACCCAACCCACCAATTTTCAAACCCAACCCAACCCACGAAAACAGCTGGGTTACTTGACCCAACCCAACCCAACCCAACCCATACATAAAAATTTTTTAAATCCTCCTTCATCTCATAGACCAACGGGAATGCATTCCATATAGCAGATTTCATATTTCTGGATGCCTTTAACTTGTATTTTCCAGTTGCTCCTGTGAAAAGGCATCGAAACAGATTAAGGGTAATTTGTAGTAATTTAAACAATCATTAATATGTAAACATTTCTACAATATATCACAACAACCTGGCAACCCAACCCACCAAAAAGTGGAAATTTCGGACCCAACCCAACCCAACCCAACCCAACCCAACCCATGGGTGGACCCAACCCATGTCCATGGTAAACGACAATGCTCTGTTGTTATTTGTAGACCCGCCGCGAGAGAAATACTGGGCAATGTTAGTTGTTACTGCCTCTTCGTCCAGACAGTCTCATGTCCGTTACAAGGTACAGCTCTCCCATCTCCTCTTTAACAGTTTCAACTGTTGACGTCTTGTGCTGCTATAGAGTGCCAGCAGGGTTTAATCTAGGCCGTTTCCGTGGGGGATTGCCCTTTCCCCCGCAAATTTCAAATCCTCGTCCCGGAAATTTTGGAATACTACATCAACTAACAGCAGCTCCGTAGCTGACTTCGCCCCCGGCCTTGTCAGTTTCCCCTCCGGAGTCCAGAGTGGCAGAGTCTAGATTAAACGCCGAGTGCTAAGTGTAATATATTCTGGCTAAGCTAATGCCAGCTCATACTGTGGCGGTTCAATTGGATTTAACGCAAGTGACTTGTCCGAAAATCGAAATCTACGCTAACATTCGGCATCGAGAAACGTTCTACAAATATTTCCAAGCGATAAAGCATTGAAATGCAGACAGTTACATATTTGCATTGGCTTCCGACCCTGGCTTCCAAAAACCACTTAAAATATTAATAAGGTTTAGAGTGGTTCAGTAGGGTCTGCCCTGTGTGTGTGAGAACCACTATGTTTAATCCATCCATTCATTTGCATTATGGTCTTGCTGTGTAAACTCATTCTTTGCTCTCTTGTCCTCTTGTAGGAGGTTTTGTTTGTCTTCTTGTCTTTATATCTACAAGTACAAAACTTTACAGCATTTAATATTATAAATGCCTAATTCAGTTACTGTACAACTGCTACAATATTTTATCTGCACTCTTACAGCTGTACAAGACAAATCTAGTACTCCATAGGGGGCTGTCCATTAATTACGTCAAGAATTTAGGGGCCAGGGGTTTGAAAAAGTTTGAGTTGTTGACAGGGGAGGGGGGTCAAGAGAAGTTTACATCAACAATTTCACTTTTTACAAATAATCGAAAAATAGGAAATTTCATGGAATACTACTTATTACAATGGAAAAAAGCATGGCAAAAAGGTCATAACCTTTTGACACTCGATGAGAAAAAAGTGAAAAAATGGTCATTACCGCCAAAAATAATAACCTCGTTATTGGGTCCTGTCATTGATCTTGTAGGTAGGGGAGTCAAAAGTTTTTGACGTAATTATGGGGGTTAAGTGAAAGTTGACAGTTGTTGACAAGGGGAGGAGGTCAAAAATTGCCCAAAAATTGTTGACATAATTAATGGACAGCCCCTATAAATCCTATAGTGCTTAGGTCCATATTCAGTGTTTATTCTAGCCACCCTGACATTGGGGGAGTTTGAAATGTTTGGGGGACAAGATTTGTCTCTCCACTTTTTTTTTTTTTTTTGGGGAATTTCCATCCCCCAAGCCAACATATATAAATTTTTGGAAGGGATTTTTAAAACTTTGGAGGGGGAAATAACCCCCCAAAACAGGCCTAGAATAAACACTGGTTCATATTAGACACTTTTACACTAATAGCCATTACTGTCATCTCACTTTTATTTATTGCAAGACCAGCATCATAAAGAAAAATAAGTTCAGTATATATATATATATATATATATATATATATATATATATATATATTGATGCAAGAAACTTAACATCCAATTCATTCTATCTATCAACCACTCTGGCACTGATCACATTATTATTATTATTATTATTATTATTATTATTATTATTATTATTATTATTATTATTATTATTATTATTATTATTATTATTATTATTCAAAAATTGTACACATGATGTACAATTATAGAATTTATATAGCACCTACTTGTGACAAGTCAGAAGCACAAATAAATTATATAGAGTTCTACTGTTAAAGAAGCAATCACATTACAGAACAGAGCCACAGTGTTCCAATTGTCCACTTAGTCTAAAATGAGGCCCTAAACACTACAGACATTATAAAACTGAAATACCTAATCTGCACAGATCTCTCTCTCTCTCTCTCTCTCCTCCCTCTCACATGCAAACACGTGTCCTAGGTATTAACAATTAGGGGTGGACAGAGGAATTCAGTTGGGGGAGCGGGCACTTCTTTTACCATTCCCCATTTTTCCTTTCCACGTCCCTTCCACATACATGCGAGTGAAATATTATCGAAAGGTTGGAAATGAGGAAGAAAACCATAATAACGCCATTTATTCATACTTCTATTTTGCTTTATTTACTGTTCAAGATTTCGAAGAAAGCAAACACGGATTTTTGGGATCGGTTGGGTTGGTTGGGCGGGTGGGGGGGAGGGGAACAGTGCCCCTGTGCCTCTACGGATCCGTCCCAAGTCAAAGGTCAAGGTCAGCCGAGGGGATAGAAGAAGTCTTCGGGGAGTCTCGCAGTCGCCTGGGGAATCGCCCCGAAGGCCCCGACCGCCGGGTCCGATGCGTCGATGAACGAGACGCTGCTGCTGATCTCGAACCTCTGCGGCCGATCGACGGTAGAAGGATTGCAGTACGGACCGACACACTGCAAGGTAAGTAAGTAAGTAAAGTAAATTCTCTGCTGCTATACAAGTAAGTAAGTAAGTAAAGTAAAATCTCTGCTGCTATACAAGTAAGTAAGTAAGTACAGTAAAATCTCTGCTGCTATACAAGTAAATAAGTAAGTACAGTAAAATCTCTGCTGCTATACAAGTAAATAAGTAAGTGCAGTAAAATCTCTGCTGTGATACAAATAAGTAAATCATTGACAGCCTAAATTACCAGACAATTTTTCACGATTACAAAAACTTTTAGCTGAATTTCTTACATTCGCGGGCAAAAACAGCCTAGCCTAGCCTTCCCGTCATGCTTGACGGGCAAACAGTTATTTTTTTACAAGGTTCATGGTGATGATGATGGTGGTGGTGGTCATAATCATTTGACCTTAAAACGGCCCTACCGAAAGCGCTATAGACTATAAGTCCACGAGATTTTACTTATTTACCTACTTATTACCAGCACTTAACATCACCTGGGCAGATGACAGAAGCTGGCAGAGTGGGTTAGGTGCTGGAGCGTCAGGCTGACGGAGCGGGTTCAAGCCCCATTAGCACCCCTAGTGGCTTTCACACAGGCAGTAATGCCTCCTAACAGGAATAATTTTACATCCCCCTTACACCTCCCCAATTTGAGGTCGACACCCACCAAAATTTGGTAATGTGACAATGGTATGCATACAAAATGCATACTAATTAGCTCCGGACACCCCAAATTTGAGGTCGACACCCCTCCAAATTCACAATCCTAGAAATATCCCTGCCTCCTAAGCAATTTTAAATCATGCTAAATTAAGCCAAGTTTAAGTAAGTTATTAAAAATAACGCGATGCATAACTGGCGTACCTGAAACCGAACCACGGGTTGGATGACGTAATCGTACTTGACCCCAATTATCTGGGGCTGAGGGTTATTGATGGCTCCCACATTTGCATAGATCACCTGAATATTCATTCCCGTGATAAAGTTACTGCATTCACCCGGTGAAGAACTGTACACACTCAACTGAAAAGCAGAAGAAACACAGTTGGCCTATACACCAAAGGCTATTCATACGGTATTAAACATATCCACGGACGTAGCGATGGGAGGGTATATTGGTATATATACCCCCTCAAAATCAGGATACCTTAAAATTTTTTAATGTATTTTTTAAGATTTGCAAAGTTTTTGAAGATTTATACCCCACAAATCACATTATACCCCCCCCCCCAATCAAATTCCTGGCTACGCTCCAGCACATATCCACAAATTAGACCTATTTCATCATCCGTAAAGTTCAACCTACAAAATAATGTAACAGCGCTGGACGATGGAGCAGAAGGTCTCGGGTTCAATTCCCGCAGGAGCCCTAAGGTCGACTCAGCCTTACTTGCTAGAGGGCGGTGGAAAACTGAAGAGCGGCGTTAAGCTGCGAGGTAAAACATGGGTCTAGGGAAAGTAATGGAAACCTACCCCAGATTAATGGATTATACTACCTACGTCACTGATTGCCCAGGCCGGAGATAGGCGCCGGAACCCAATGCTCGAACTCGAGTACGGAACCTACCTTTACCTTTTTTATATTTCAGCATATCTGGCAAAAATTGCAGCTATTTGCAGACTAATAGACAAGGCAAAAATGGAGAATACAGGAACAAACCTACCACAGGACAAGAGGGCAAAAAATGAGGTTACACAGCAAGACTATAATGTGAATGAATGGATGGATGGAACATAGTGGTTCTCACACAGGGCAGACCCTACTGAACCTCTCTAAAGCAGAATGTTGTGGGTTCAAGACCCGCAGTTGCCCTAAGGTCGAGTCAGCCTTACTCGCTAGAGGGCGGCGGTAAAATGAGGAGCATTGGTAAGAAGCTGCGATAAGTCAAACAGGTACGCTACGCGATGCACTAGCCCCCGTATCCGTGGTAATGCACGCCTGGCTGAGGGCTTTAGAAACGGAGATCAGCGCCGCCCTATGAGCCCGTGAGGCTCGGGAAGGACCTTGATTTTTTTGTTATTATTACTATTATTATTCTATTATTATTGTTATTACTTATTCATTTAAAATATGGTTACTGAATACAGAAGCAATGATTTAGTTCATGTTATACAGTGTTGGAGTTGTGAAATTTTAGCTGGGGGAGGGGGTTGGGGGGTTGAGGACTGAAATTCAATGAATGACAGAGACTGTATGTACCCAAAATGCGACATTTGTGAGGGTTGCAAAGTTAGCTGGGGGGTTCAACCCCCCCTCTAACCCCCGCGCCCAACCCTCCCATAACCCCCGCCCAACCTCCCCCTTCACTCCCCTGGCAACTCCAACACTGATGTTACGAAATGATATCTGGCAGTCAAAGTGTTTCCTACTGCGGGAGGGTTATCGATGACCTTGATCCAGTCGCCGACGCTCGTGACGGGCGTGTTTCCGAAAGACGCGACGTGGCTGCGGGTGTCGGGACCTCGAAGGTAGCCGAGGATTTCGTACGCAGTCTGGTTGCAGAGATCGCTCATGCTCTGCAAACTGAAGCTGGAATTTTAAAAAAGAAATACAAGAAACTTTCCACCAGTTCAGAGTTCTTTTAGATCTAGTCTTAAGACACATCTGTTTGGCTTGTCATATCCCTCTTAGATTGCTCCCACGCCAATCTAGGGCTCTTCCGTATACTAGGTGGAGCAAAAAAAACGGACTATATTAAATGCAAATCTAAATGTGACTAGTCCGTTTTTTTTGCGCCACCCTGTAGTACGTACACAAAAAAAGGCATATTTTCAACCCTCCCTCCCCCTCCGTTTGCACACTGTGCAAACACAAAATCTCCCAAGACCTAAATTCAACCCAATCCCCTCTTTGCGTACGTACAATATAGATGGACTCCTAACTGACCTATCCGGCTTGACCGGGTTCTAATTTGGTGTGCCTTCGGCTGATGCCCGAGGCATTATTGATAGTGGCGCCATAGAAGTTATTAATCGATCGATTGATCAATCTGGAAAGTTCAATAAACAGGTAAAATGATCGTGCGACTGAAAAAGCTCACCTGACGAAACAACCCGATCGGAATTCGTGTTTAAACAGAACGGGAGTCCGTGACGTTCCACTGCACGCTCCGTCCGCACTGGACGATAACACGGTCATCCAGTTATTACGGTCAGAATCCAGTTCAATGGCCACTCTGATATGGATACAATAAGACAATGATATCACATTAACCCCTTAACTGCGTGCCCCGAGTAATGCTCATCCATTTTACATTGAGTTACAAATAGTTGCCCAGTTAATGGGTTAAACACCAACAATAAAAAAACAGCGTGATTTAAAGTGGCTTAGGAGGCATTACTGCCTGTGTGGAAGCCGCTAAGGGTAAAGTAAGTAAGTAAAATCTCGTGGATTTATATAGCGCTTTGGAAAGCAGCACAGCAGTAGCTGCTTATTCATAGTCACTCAGCCTTTCTTAAAATAGCTATGGGAAAGTTGTTAGTGGAGATTGAATTCCCCCCCCCCCCCCATCAGCCTGCCACTCCAGCACGTAACTCACTCTGCAAGAAAATTATAAATATGGACTCTTAAGAGTTTGAATTACTGATAAGCTAATGGCAGGGATCAAAACCTTATATATGGTTGGCCAGTGGCATAGCCAGAATCCCAGGAAAGGGGGGTTTTGGTTTTCACTTTTGACCGTAACCAAATTTTAAAAATCTTGACAAGCAAAAAAACCATTATCATCTCTCATTTTTTCCTGACAAGCAAAAAAAGGTCATCACCTCTTAAACACCATTAAATTCTACTTTCTGTACCCAAGGGGGGTTTTGACCCCAAAAGTCGCGTCAAAAAATTAAAAATACATGTAAACTCATTAAAAATATTTTGTTTTCAGCAGCCAAGAGGGGTTTTAACCCCCACCTCCCACCCCCACCCCATTGGCTAGGCCACAGGGGTTGGCACCCAGTCATAGAAAAGCAAACCTCTGGAAAATGTACTTGATGACCTTGACAATGCACTGGTTTCTTCTTAGGAGCAGTGAAATACCGTTTGTTTGTCTGTATGGGTGAGTGTATGTGTGCATATTTAACTAATGATTGCGAAGAAACTGACAATCACGCTGATATTATGAGAAATGAGAATTTCAATGCAAATTGTGTGCAAAAATGTGAACTGGCAGAATGGAGACTGCAGCACTTATTGTTGATGTAATTAATGGACAGCCCCTTATGCTCACCTATCAAGAGTTGCATTTGTTGAAAGGTTTCCAGCCATGACAGGCTCACCTTCCAGGTAACCAGGATTTCCACTTAAACGGAATGTCGAATTCTCTCCTTCCTGTGAAGTAACAGTACACAAAATTGATTGCGTCAATCAGAACTAATGATACAGTATTAGGCATTAAGATACTGGCAGTAGCAGTTCAGTGATTGATTGATTGACTGATTGATTGATTGAGTGGGTGAGAGAGAGAGAGAGGACAAAAGTCAGTGAGTGTGTGAGAAGAGTGAGACAGGCAGAGATAGCAACACATAGAACAACACATAGAAAGAAAAATTTTCTTTGCCATCTTCAGCTGCATTGGGTAATGAATGCTCGAATGTATGGATGACTTAGCACTAAATTCAGACATCAAATGCAAATAAAGGGTGGCACAAAAAACCGGACTATATCAAATGCGAACCTAAATTTAACTAGTCCGTTTTTTTGCGCCACCCTGTGGGTGAGAGAGAGTGAGAGAGAGAGGACAAAAGTCAGTGAGTGTGTGAGAAGAGTGAGACAGGCAGAGATAGCATTACCATACGAAATTTAAAATATTCAGCAGAAATATTTTTACATAAATTGTATCACAGTTCCCATTAAAAACATTGAATCGATGTTGCCACTACTTGCCTTGAAGAAATTGGTTTGAAATGACTGCATGAAAGGGAGGTTAGCATCCGATATATTCTGAAATGTGAACGAAGCCTTGACTGCTGTAATTCCCTTCGTTCCATTGTACTCGATCGTATACATGACCTAAACGCAACAGCTGAATTAGCCACCGTTGAAAAAATTAGCAATCGTAAAATGTCAAAGCATGAAAAAAATTGACAAAAGTAATTGATGCAAGTATATAAAAAAATTTTCTTATAATACTTTGCCATTAATAGTACATATAAAAAATTCATATAAAATGTCAAATGACAATATCAACTATCTTATCATCATCATTCTCATCATCATCTTCTCCTTCTTCTTCTCCTTCTTCTTCTTCTCCTTTTTCGTCATTGTCATTGTCATCATCATCATCATCATCATCATCATCATCGTCGTCGTCGTCATCATCATCATCATCATCATCATCATCTTCTTCTTCATCTTCATCATCATCATCATCATCATCATCATCATCATCATCATCATCATAGTTGCTTTCTGCCAGCTCATTAGTGACAATAGCTAGACATGAAACTTCTTTTTTAATATATTTCTGTTGTTAAATCGATTATCTAAGAGGATATAATTTGCGTATTTATTTAAATATTCATTTTATTCGGTTGTCATGTGATGTTGATAACATTGCTGTTACCACGCCAGAGATTGTACCAAATTAGATTGGCCTTAAACACATCCTTCTTTCAGAATACTTTTGATAGACAGGGTTGGCAAATAAAGCCAATATCACCCTGTTTCATGGTAAATATTTCCACAACCTCTGGGTCAGAATGCACAAAAAATTGGGCGAATTTCTAAGGTATTATAATCCTGAATGCAGACATTCAGGTTTTTCACTCAAATACCAAAGGGCAGTGGCGCCATCTACCGAAAACCAGGCTGGGCTAGGACAAGTTCATAAAAAATATGAACTACTACAATGCCAGTGGTTCTAACACAGGGAAGACCCTACTGAACCACTATAAACCTTGTTATTATTTATTATTATTATTTATTATTATTATTATTATTATTATTATTATTATTATTATTATTATTATTATTATTATTATGTCATGCTCGAAGTAACTACCAGTACAGTTGATATGCTTAATAGTGTTTCAAAGATCTTCTCTTCAATTGCATGTTCGTTCAAAATGGTTTTCCTCGATTGTTAAGAGATGAACGAACATCCATTGCGCCACAACAAAGCTGGAAAGAGAGGAGACCGGAATCCACTTACTCGTCTCACTGCATTCTGACACACGCCGCTGGAAAACACAGGTGACGGAGGAGCGGTAAAACCACAGGTGTAATTGTAACCGGTTTCGTTGAGGCACCAGAGAACAGAGTCAACGGTGATCGGAATCAAGAAAGAACTGTTATAATATGACGACGGAACTGGCAACAAAAACAGATCAAAAATCATTAACAGACAATAAACCACAGTGATGTAGCCAGGATTTCCCAAAGGGGTTATGGTTCTCATGATTTCCAACTTCGAAAAATTCTGACAAGCAAAGAAAAGGTCGTCAACTATTCTTTTGCGCTTAATGATTAAGTGAATTATATAGGTATCTGAATAATAATATAATAATATGCAATAAAAAAATTTTAGTTGGACAACCAAGGGAGCTTTAACCCCCCAAATCCCCACTAGGCTACACCGCTGATAACACAGCATATACCGGTACTGTACTGATATATTTGTAGGCACATGTGTATATATATATATATGTATATTATATATATACCTATATATACACATGTATATGTATACACACAATGTATACACACAACACACACGCAAACAAACAAATGTTGAAAGGAGGTCTCAGTGGATTCAAAGTTATCTACAGTACTGCTCAAAAAATTGTGAACACATGTGGATTTCGAAGCAAAACGTATTTTTTTCTACTGTATTTTTTCATTAATGATACTATTCTACGATTGATGTACAGAAGGCTCTAGATATACAAAAATAGTTGACCATTTTTCGTGGCATTTCGAACGCTCTAGAATACAATTGAGACCGAATATACTGATTATTCTAGTACGGTTTGATGCAATGAAGATGGGGACACAAGAAAATGTGGATAAAATTCGTTTCAACAGTCTTCTGAATTTTGCATATCTATAGCCTTCTCTTAACATTTAACGATCCAGCTTTCCTAGAATACAGTACTGCTCAAAAAATTGTGAACACACGTGGATTTTGAAGCAAAAGGAAGTTTAAGGCTTGTTAAAACATTGCAATCACAACCAAGAACACCAATACTGTATTTTGTCATTAATGATACTATTCTACGATTGATGTACAGAAGAAATTAATTATAGAGGCTTTCACACAGGCTGACTTTTTAGCCTTCTAGAGTACACTTGAGATCATGCCATCATAAAAAGCACAGGACAGAGAAAAGTGGCATCACCAAAGCAAGGAATCTATCAAAAGACAAAGCACCAATAATGTTAATAAATATAATCAGTGAGAATTAACAACATCGAGCCAACAGTCAATTCGAGTCTGTTACTTAAAAAAAGAAATATTTCACACACCTGTTGAATTTGAGTTGTCACCAAATGAAGGAAGTGCCTCAGGTGTCTGCAGTGAATAACAGATCAATCAATCAACCACATAAATCAATCAGTCAGTCAGTCAGTCAGTCAATCAAGCAGTCAGTCAGTCAGTCAATCAATCAATCAGTCAATTAGTCAATGAGTCAGTCTGTCAATCAATCAATCAATCAATCAGTCAAGCAGTCAATCAATCAATCAGTCAATTAGTCAGTCAGTCAGTCAGTCAGTCAATCAATCAATAAATCAATCAATCAGTTTATTAGTATCAAAATCAAAGCCAAAGATAGTTGATATTACAATTCAATATCTGAACCAGTGTATTTCCCAAATGGGGGGGGCTATGACCATTCCGAACTTTGAAAATTCCTGACAAGCAAAAAAAAGGTCATCATCTATTATTTTGCTTGATTAAGTTAGCCATATAGTTATATGTGTGCATACAACTATATTGATATTTACTTTTGCTTCTTTCTTTAATAATAATAATAATAATAATAATAATAATAATAATAATAATAATGTGATTTAAAGTGGTTTAGGAGGCTAAGTAAGCCTTTGTGTAAACCACTGTAACACAAGAGTTGTCAATCAATTACTTAAATAACTAGTATCAGTTGTAAATGTCATATTAGCTATGTAACAGATCAGAACCTGCACTGAAGAAGTTACCATCTGTGCCCTTGCATTTTCTTCATAAAATAACTTTGCAATTCCCTCCCCCCCCCCAATAATAAGAAAAGAAACTGCCTTACTGAAATAACTTTCAAATTCTCAAAGTACATATGAGCATCGATAACTGAGAATGGTTGGCAGAAAGAGGACAGCTTGCCCCTTCGAACCGAAGTACAGGACGCAGTCTGTCCATAGAGATATGCTGCAAAGCAAAAGACAATTCTATGCTTTGCTAAATTAAAGAGGGCACCATGGCTACGACAAAATCCAAAAGACTTGGGCAGGAAAAAAACATGATCTGCAGTAGATTATATCCAATTAATGCAAATCACAAGTAAAAATGTAATGATAGTGAAAAGAAAAACAATAATAAACTAATTAATTAACTAATTAACATTAAATGTAATTAAGTAATAATGAAAGTACTTTAAAGAGAAGAGATTAACATAAAAATGATAAAGAGAAATGAATTTTCTGACCCAACTGCAGTCTTCAATTGTTAATGGTGTGGCCCATTCAAATAATTAAAATCTATATCAGAATTTTTTTTAAATGAAGCAATATCTGTGAATTAAGCAATTGTAGCTTATACTCACGAACTGGGCCAAAAACACACCCATTGCTCGTTGATTTCAAAGGCAGTCGAAGAAAATCAAACACAAGAATTTCGTACACAGCATAGATTGGATCGCCACTCTGAAAAAGTGCAACAAGCAACAAAGTGCAACAGATTCACAACAGTTCAGCGAAAGCAAATGCAACACGACAATGTCATAAAAACCTTGGGCGTCCGGAGGGGGGAGCGTAGAAGGGGTGTAATTGCACCCCCTGGAAAAAATGTGGTTATGAAAACAGTAAAATTACTAAAAAAAATTAACCTATAGTACTAAGTCAAAATATGAATTTATATAAGAATCCAATTAGCTGTCTTGTAGCGCTATATAATTCATAATTAGTCCAATCGACCTTGACTGTCTTGTACAGTACCGGTACTTTTTGTTTCTTTTGTCACATGAACCTGCTTTGCATCCCCCCTGGAAAAATTTCTGTGGATGCCCCAGAGATGTAGTACCTGGTACTTGTACTTGTACTCGAGTTGTACTCAAGTACAAATTTTTAGTACTTGTACTTGAACTTGGAGGCCAGGTACTTGTACTTATACTTGCAGTTTTTGGAATGCAAGTACTTATACTTGTACATGTACTTGGAGGCCAGGTACTTGTACTTGTACTTGAAGCATTGTGTACTTGCTACATCTCTGGGACACCCATGATCAAAACATAAGTCAATGTCTGATTTACCGGAAGACCTCGAGGGATTTAACCTCTGACTCCACAAGACAAGGTCAACCCTTCCAATGGTGGTCAAAATTTCTCTGGCAGTAGCAAATCAAATTAAGTAAAAGTTACATAGAATTCTCAAGTAATCAAAAATAAGAGCTCATTGAGGAGAAAAAAGGGAGAAAATTTGAGACCTTATAACTTTACAGGGCAACAATTTCCAAAAAATACTTAAGGTAAGTAAGTAAGCAATGGCTGACACCCGATCACCTTATAGTAGCTGTTGTTACTGGTTGTTGCATTTCTTGCAACAGTCTCAAAACTATAACTTCCGTATCTGGAAACGTTCTGTTCAAATGCTGCGTCAGTGCTGATAAGAGTGGGTACGCTGTAATAGCTTGCTTCTTCATCTAAAATAGAAACAGGCATTTATTATTATTAAAATTATTAGTAGTAGAATCAGCATTGGTTATGTTATGTTAATATGTCAATTTATATAGTGCAATAATCATGGCTGAAGGACAGAGTCAACAGCACTTTACGCACTGCACTTATACAATATATAATAATGTAATTTTAAGTGGTTTAAGAGGCCAAGTAAGCCTGTGTGAAACTTCATACAATATCATACAATCACAGTATGTCTTAAGTTTCTTTGCAAACAATTCAAGATTAGACTCTACAGGGTGGCGCAAAAAATACTAGTTACATTTAGGTTTGCATTTAATATAGTCCATTTTCTTGCACCACCCTGTATAGTCACGTTGTTAGGTAGTATTGGGGTGTATTTGTATAGAACCAGTTTCGATACATAAGAGTATCAATAAATGTGCTCCAAATTCATCCACAAAAAGACCATATCCATATCAGAGATAATTGTCAAAGTCAGAGACAGGGCAAGGGTACTTGACCCTGACCTTCCTGACCTGACTTGACCCTGACCTTTCTGACCTGACCTGACCTAACCTGGCTCTAATTCAGACTAGATTTGTTGCACCATCGTTTGATGTTCTAAGTATTGTGATGGTGCCACCATAGAAACTCATTGACTGATTGTGAAAAAAAACCCACTAAAACACATTAATTATATTTCTGAAGCTAAAAATACGTTTGCACGAGGTTCTCAGGCACCATTGTTAAAACATTTGGCCATTCATAAAATTTAATTGAATATTACTTCTGCAATAGAAATAACATTACAGAAATAACATTACAGAAATAACATTACATAAATAACATTACAGAAATAACATTACAGAAATAACACTATATAAATAACATTACAGAAATAACATTACAGAAATAACATTACAGAAATAGCATTACAGAAATAAAACTACATAAATAACATTACAGAAATAACATTAGTAAAAATAACATTACAGAAATAACATCACATTAGTTGCAACAGCTCTGCCTCGTGGCTAAAACAACTGCAACGACTTGATTTTCTAAAATATGAGCACTAAAAGCAAATGTTTTACAACGTTTTTCCCAAAATGACTGCTAGGCATATTCTGCCAAATGCATCATTAAATTTGTGAGCACTGGGATGAAAAAGGAAGTGGCAAACTATAATTTCACAAAAACAGAACACTGCACGTCTTAAATCATAAGCAAACACAAAACTAGCTTACTTACTATTATTATCGTAAATGCAGAAGAGTCCGGGAGTCGTTGAGTTCACTTCGTAGGGTGTGTTATTTTTGAATACCATGCTGCTCTGAATACAGGACTGAGTGTTGACTCTATTAATCAAAATATCAAATCTTAATCTTCGCAACTGTTACAACAACAACAACAACACAAACAAACAACAACAACAGCAACAGCAACAACAACACAAACAACAAAACGAACAAGACCTGAACACACACATATTTATTCATCATCAGTTCATGAGCTATACATGTATATATATTACTTGTTTCTTTCGCCTCATGACCCTGTTTTGCACCACCCCCCGGAAAAAGTTTCATGTTTTTTTGCCATAAGACCCTGTTTTGACCTCCTGGAAAAATTCCCGCAGACACTGATGTTTTTAATTCCAATAAAACATAGGCTGGCTAACAAAGAGTGCTTAAAATTGATGGTTTGGGGCCCCTTGAAATTGGGGAGGGCCCTATGTTGCAGCCTAGGTAACATTATGGCATTATGGCGACTCTGTAAATTTATGGTACTCCAAATCCATCTGAAAAAATGGTCATTTCCCAGTGGCTATTCTAGCCACATAGACATTGGGGGAGTTTAAAAAAATTTGTTGGGGGAGGGGAAGGAACAGACATTAGGGAGGTCATACTACTTGCCAAAATGTCTAAATTTTTGTGGGGAAATTCAAACTTTGGGGGGAAATTCCCTTCCCCCAGAGAAGGCCTAGAATAAACACTGGTCAATTCCACAGAGAATCAGTTCAGTCCAAGTGAGAAACATGACTATGTTAATTTCCATGCATCTAAATACTTAAGCATGAGCGTAAGCGAAATATTTACTAAATAGCTTGAAAAACAAACAAAAATTTGTTCCAATACATCTTGGATGAATACTAACGGGATGGATTGGTCGACGCATTGGCTGAATACCAACCGATCCGAAGACGAGCAATCCGGATCGCAACAGCAGTCAACATCGCAGGCGCTCGTGATGAGATCGCAAAGACAGTTCGCAAGATCTGTGGACAGCAGAGCACAACACAGCCTTAACCCCTTAACTGGGTGACCCGAGTAATGCTCATCCATTTTACACTGAGTTACAAATAGTTGCCCAGTTAAGGGGTTAAAGTCACTGCCTTGGTTCTCTAATGGCCAAGAACAGATGATGATGATGATGATGATCATAATAATAATAATAATAATAATAATAATAATAATAATAATAATAATAATAATAATAATAATAATAATAATAAAGGTTTAAAGTGGTTCAGTAGGGTCTGCCCTGTGTGAGAACCACTGATCTACAAGTGAGGGGGGGGCGCACAGGACAAAGGCCCCTCCAAAACAACCCCAGTTTCTCTTTTAGTTTCTCTGCTAATTTCTCTGCCAGTTACTCATTGTCTGATAGTTTCTCATTGTGGGGAGAGGTTGAAAATTTGTTAAAGAAACGAATAAATAAAGCGAGCGTCGTCTTTTAATTTCCCTGCCAATGACGTCAGCAGGATGCATCAATAAACATGTAAGGGGTGGGGGGCATGACAGAATGGGGAATGGAACTTAAAGTTCTCCCACCCCCCCGCCGAACTGAATTCCTGGCTCCGACCCTGCCAATTATGGCTTAGTTTTTTTCACCCCCCCCCACCAAGAATTCCTGGAACCGCCACTGCTTATTCTTATGTCATCTGATTACTCGGAGAACCAAAAACACCACCGCCAAATCCTTTGCTACGAAAACTAACCCGTATTCGGGGCAATGGGGGTGGGAGGCTGGGTGGTGGTTGTGGTGGTGGTCGGAGCCTGCGTAGTAGTCGTTGTCGTTGCAACGGTTGTCGTCGTTGCCCTTGTTGTCGTCTCGACCGTCTGACAGTCGACTTGAAGCAGAATCGACGCGCATATCAAAGCAACAGCTGTCAGAAGACTCCAATTTCCACCTCCCATGTTAACATCGATTTCTCTGTTGCGCAGGTGTCCGCTGCTAAGCTACTTGTTTACATCGGCAACCTCGAAGCCGACAGATGGCGCTAGCGCGATCGAGTAAGTAAGTAAGTAGGATCTCGTGAATTTATATTGCGCATAGTTGTCCCTGCTTATTCGTATGCCATTGGATTAAAATTCTGGTGCCATCGGCGGTTGCTGTTAAATGATTTTCACTCTTTTTATTTTGATGTTTCATTCGCCTTTCAATTGAATTATATTCTATTTAATACTCTCTCAAGTATACAGATCGAGTCCTATTTGAGCGACAGTGGTTTAAGCACAGCAGTGGCGTCTCCACCGGGGGGGGGGCAGAAGGGGCCCGTGCCCCTATTGAGTGCCTGCCCCCCCAGTGCTCCCCCAGTTGGGACCCTATACTTAATGCTACATCCATAACAACAAATGTTTGGCCCCCATGATTAGAAGTTGCCACCCAAGCGGCCCCCACTTGCCAAATCCTGGAGCCGCCACTGCAGCACAGGACCAATCGTACTAAACCGCTTTAAACCCAGCTATTGAATTATTTTCATCATCATCATCATCATCATCATCATCATCATCATCATCATCATCATCATCATCATCATCATCATCATCATCATCATCATCATCATCATCATCATTATTATTATTACTTATGCTTGAGCACCATAGGGCAGTATCTTATCCAGACTCCAAGCCTTTGGGGGGGGGGGGATTGAGGCTTTCGGGGTGGGGGGATCGACTTGGTTGGAGGAGAAAAGACACAGTTCAATGCAACATTTGTGTAAGTGCTGGGATTTTTGGAGGAATTTTGAGGTTTTTTTGGGGGGGATCTCCCCTCCTAACAGGCCTGTATAGAACACTGTCATAGGGGCCTAGTTGTTTCTAGGATTCCGGAATGGAGGGTGGGGTGGGCATGTCGACATTGTCAGACTTCATCGGGTATAAAAATCTCCAACAAACAAAAAACTCGTCACGAGTCCCTCGCAGCTTCATATGTCGTTGTATTTGCTGGTGTGTCGAACAGTTTCAAATGAGCATTTAGGCCTAACTACAAAAAGTGTATTTTAAACTGATGTCATCCGATGGTATGCATAAGCCTATTAAGTCTATTTTAACATTAATTGTTCTTTGTATACACCTTATAATATAGCAGTGCCTGTTTAGCATCGAATACGAGACATGAAATATAGGCCTACATAGCCGTACTACAGGTCTATAGTCAGTGGCATAGCGTGGGTTAGCATGCAGCTCCCGGGACAAAAAGAGGGGTCGCGCCTCTAAAGTGTGTCCCCTAAATGCATTGACAAGCAAAATTAAAAGGGTCCTCTCGGACCGTATTGTCAAATTCCAATCGATTCCGAAATAACATGTCATTCTATTGTACGATTTATTACTTGTTTTAAAAGTTGTTCTGAACTTTAAATTTTGAGCTCACCTAAGAATTTTGCGCCCGGGGCTACCTACCGCCCCGCTGACTCCCATGCTACTACGCCACTGGACCGAGGGCCACAGATATAAAA
Source organism: Metaphire vulgaris (assembly GCA_018105865.1). Taxonomy (NCBI): domain Eukaryota; kingdom Metazoa; phylum Annelida; class Clitellata; order Crassiclitellata; family Megascolecidae; genus Metaphire; species Metaphire vulgaris. The sequence continues at coordinate 11,127,439 of CM030865.1, read as the reverse complement.
TGCTCTTGTGATAACGTTTTACTTTTAAATTAAATAGTTATAAACAAACATATTGATGACCTACTATAGGCCTAATTATCGTAGTCGACTTTTCTATTTTTTCGGGGGTCGAAGATGAAACTATGTAACGCAGACTTTTTTAAAATAATCCCTGAAATCTAATAAAAGAACACAGGTCGATAGGATCTAGGTAGAGAGTGTATGTAAAACGAGGTTCACGGACTCCGCGTGTCTTTCCCTCGTGGGCGGGGGAGGATGGAGCCGTCGATCACTGCCTGGAACCGGCCGGTCGCTTGGCCGTCGACGAGGGCCGTACATTCATCGAGTTGCGTTCGGCTTTCTCCTTGCAGAACGGAATGTGTCGCTCGGCCGCCGTCTGGTTGAACCGACGCCCGCAGTAGACGCACTGGATGTAGTCGGGGTTGGCGGACGGCGGAGGCGGCGGCGGGAGGGCCTCGCCGCGGTCGATGGCCCGCTTCGTCTGGCGGGCGTTGCGGACGGATTCGACGAGCTCCTTGTGCCGCTGACGCCAGTGGTTCGGCGGCGCCGGGACGTTCCGCTTTGCCCGTCCCTGGTAGCCCTTCATCTCGGTGCCTTCCATGCGCTGTTTCAGCGAATCGAACGGTATGCGCCGCGAGTTACGGGCGGCCGCCTTCGTGCAGATGACCATGTGTCGCTCGATGACGGAGGCGGCGAACGTACGCTGGCAGAAGGTGCAGGGGACGAGCTCGCCCTGCGGAGGGGCCTCGGTCATCGTTTCACCGCCTTTCATCGTCATAACGTATCCTAAAATTCGACTGGGAAGAAGGGGAAGGAGGAGGAGGGATCCAGTTATCGTTCAGCTTCACAACTAGGAACGGCCCAGATGAACTTAGAAATGCGCTACATTAAGCCGATAAGAGAGCAGTACAGTTCTTCGGTATTTTCGTCGATTTAGCTAATTTTTGTCTTGTATTTCGCCGAATGATTTTAGTCCAGTGCTTTTGATGGAATTAGGCCTAATCGAGACATAGACAGAATAGGCCTATTAGATTAATAGTCGAAATTGTTGTAAATATAAATATTAGATCGACTTTATAAAAGATGTCGCGTTTAAGCAGACGTTGGACCGAATCAACAAAAAGATTACGTAAACATCTCGTTACCGTGACAACGAAAACCCATGATTATTTGCCTAATTTATCAGAGTTGTAGCAAGTACACAATATTTCAAGTACAAGTACCTGGCCTCCAAGTACAAGTACTGAAAATTTGTATTCGAGTACAGGTACCAAGTACTATTTATCTGCTATTTTATGTAGCTTAACTAAATGGTCTATTTTCAAAAAGCAGTGGGTGCTGGACATAGACTTTAATTAACACTAGATAGAGTGAATGGTATCTGTAAGAGATGCCAGTTTTCCGCCATTTTATATCAAGTGTGTGTCAATAATATCCCAAATAGACTACTGCATATCCTGAGCATCAAAGTCTATGGTGTCAGACTACACCCATCCAGTGGCTCAGAGTGGGGCAGAGTGGTAGCCTAGAACTAGGAAGCAAATTTCTTAAGGGGACAAAATTTCAGGTGAAAAAAATTAATAACCAAGTAGTAATAAATAATATAATAGAATAGGCTAACATGAAATTCTTAGGGTGGAATAATTGTCGGGGGTGTCACTGGAGAATCAGACCCCAGCAAATCAAACATTGACTGGACATTCACACTGCTTTTTAGCCTTTTTATAAACACCTTGCAAATTTAATGCAGTAGGTCCATAGCCTAACAATGGCAAATTCAAATACAATCTCCAGTCTAGGCGCCCCCCCCCCAAGGCAATTCTCATATTCTGGGCACTATGGGCCAATGGCTTGGGCACTATGGGCCAATTTCGTCAAATACTGTGTGGGAGATGCCTCTTGATACTGGGTGAAATAACAACAACAATATTAATCACCAGTTCTAACAGACCTCGGTACTCAAAATAGTAGCTCACTGTTTCTATTTTTGAAACACCGAAAATATGCAATAATTTTATTTTTAATAATCAAACATTCAAACAGTTCACCCAAAAAACTGAAAAACATATAGACTAAGTTTCTGTGCACGAAATCCTAAAATTTTTTCAATTAAATAAGTTTTTGTTTTAACGTCAAACTGTAACCAAGGAAAACAAACTTCTGCAATGACTTAAGACATCAGGGAATTTTAGGTCAAATTAAACAATTTAATTTCCGTGAACTGCGCTCGTAAATATCAGCGAGGAGAAAAACAGATTTCTTCAACCGCAGGGAAATTATTCAAAGTAACAATTAAACAACAGACAAAACTCAAATGATTTCGATCTAATCTCTCAAAACTGGACTGCAGCGCTTTCATAGCTGCAAATTAAACAGCAATAAAACTGGAATTATAGCGAAAATTCGATAAAAGAGCGCGCCCGATTGACGCGGGCTCTCTGCCCGACAGAACTGCGAAATACGCTCCGCGTAACCTGAGATTACCGAACTACGAGCCGCCGTCAGATTTCAAGACCGTCAGACATTCTGCGGAATGAAAAATCGACGGAACAAAACGTACAGTCAAACAGGAACAAAACCATCTTCAAGGATTGTCCAAATTTTGTGATAACAAGACTGGTATTACTACCGGTGATCAAAAAACTAACGCCATGTAACGAGGAATGGGCACAAGTGATTTTTAATGGGTTTGACTCCGTGTCGGTCTGAACCATTAATGATGATCGGAGGCTGATAGGATGATACTAACCAATCCTTATGAGCAATAGATCATAACATGCAGCTGGCTATTGGTCAGTTTGTGGGTGTCGGCCTCAGAACCTATCTCGTGGTTCAGGCCTGATGATGTTATAGGACGCAGTGGTTTGTTTGGCTGTACTGTGAACATAGAAATGACAATGAAATAGTTGCTAATACAAGTCCTTTGTTACTGACAACTATCTTCATCGTCCGATATTTCTATGACCGCCTGCGTGTCGTATTTTGCCGTGTCAGACGCGACGGGCTTTGGCGGGGTTTTGGTCGGAGAGGCTTTCGTCGGCGACCTCTCGGCCGATCGCAATATACTTCGATTCGGAGAACGTTTTGCCGCGTTTTCGACCGACTGAAGCGCATTGTTTGTGTTGTTCGGAGAGACTTTGACACCGGTGGCCGCGCCCGGCGAAAGCTTCGCCGGCTTCGTGTCGCCGCCGCCGTCGCTGAGACTGTCCGACTTTAGGTCCTTCTTTTTCCCTAGGTGCCCGTTCCTACCCGAGGCGGCGAAGGTGGATTTCTGCTGGTAGGCGATGTTCTCCATCGCCCGCCGAGAGAGCGAGACCTTCCTTCGCGTCCTCGTCGACGCCAGGGTCCGGTCTTTCTTCGCGGCAAAAGCAGAGGACAGCAGAAGGAACTTCCTCGGTCCCGAGTCCGAAGGCCGACATTTCCTGTCAACGTCGACATCTTCATCCGATCGACTGGCTTCTTTAACAACAGCATCCTGTTGAGTGGAACAGAAAATTTTTCACATAAATCAGATAATAACAATAATATACACCTATGTAACAAATCTTTTGTGACTCCTATGTAAAAAAACTCTTGACTTTAGCCCCAGCTATGTTACTGCTCTATATAAATTGTCATAAATAATAATAATAATAATAATAATAATAATAATAATAATGCTTAAAGTGGTTCAGTAGGTACTGCCCTGTGTGAGAACCATAATAATAATAATAATAATAATAATAATAATAATAATAATAATAATAATAGCAATAATAATATAAAACTTTCAGGGCAGAACCAAGAAAAAATATTTGTTAGTGCTAGGGTAGTGGACAAATGGAACAGTTTGGACGAAAAGGCAGTAACAGTGGAAACAATAATATTAGACTCAAAAGTTATCCAGGAAAACTGGGTTATTAAATATAGAGAGTACGGTAATTGTAGTGTTTTACACACAGGCTAATGCCTCCTAAACATGTCATTATTATTAAATTACAGTCTAAGATTATGTCACTTTATAACAATGAACATTTCCATCTGATAGAAGGGATACAGAATCAAGTGAGAGAGTTCAATTCAGTGCATTAGACAGACTTCACTAACCACTTCATCTTGGCAGTTCTCACATCGCCAACCTGTTCCCTGCACTGTTGGCAATTTATTTTGAGAAGGACGGAGACAGCCAACGTGATAGCTTTGCTGACACCTGTTGCAGCTGAAACACGTCAGGAAATAGTTTTTCAAAATTCCACAACTCACAATAAATTACAAAATACCTCTTCTCTTCTTTATCATTACCACTATCTTAACCATTGTCCTTAAGAAAAAACAATGACATAAAACAAGGACTAGATATGATAAAACACTACTCATTATTTCTACAGGGTGGCGCAAAAAAAAACTGGACTATATTAAATGCAAACCTAAATGTGACTAGTCCGGTTTTTTGCACCACCCAGTAATCAGAGGATATTTAATTAACCCCTTTACCATGTATTTAACTGTAACTCATTGCAAAATGGATGGATATATTTGGGGTTGCAGGTAAAGGGGTTAAGAGAAATCTGTTTCGTCTTTGAAACTCCAAAAGTTTCCCAAACTTTGACTAAAAAGATTTGACACTGAAAGTTAATGCATGTGGAAACAGTTGACTGCATATCTAAAGAATAATAATAATAATCAGCAAATATTTAAAAAAATGTCAATTAATATTTTGGCCTCTGCTTTTAGATTATAATCCCTCATTAGCAATCTGATTGGCACCAAATTCCAACTCAATTGATGATTTTAAAATAATAAATAAACAAACAAATAAATAAATAAATAAATAAATAAGTAATAAGCACAGCAAATTTAGCAAATTTTCTTAGTAATTAAATTCTAGATCACATTAATCTAATCTAATTCACTTAAGTTAATGATTTAAAAACACACACATCAGGTGCAAATTTGAAATCTTATCTGCTCACAGCAAAAAGTTAATCTAAAACAGCAGTTCTCAACCCATGGGTCGTGACCCCAACGGGGGTCGAATGACGATTTGCCAGGGGTCGCCTGAAACCTTCGAAAATATGGGGTCGTCTCTTTTTTGATGTGCAAAACTTGTAATTGTATAACTACCAATGAGAAAATTTTGTACAATTTTTTTGTACAAGTTTTTTTATACTATAAATTACTGTCATTTGAGGATAGGCATTGCAGACAATAGAATCAGAATGAATTCAAACATTTTAATTGTTGTAGCATTATTATTTTCAACAGTTTACATTATGAACGAAAGTGATTTTACGGTTGGGGGTCGCCGCATCATGGGGAATTGATTTGAAGGGGTCGCGGCACTATAAAGGTTGAGAACCGCTGATCTAAAACTTACACAACCACGCTATCATCAGTTGTTTCTAGGTTGCATTTGGCGCATTTCACACCCAGTTCATTGTCTTTCGATGAAGACAATTTCAAAAGCTTTGCTGCAGGCTAAAATGAAAACACACAGCAATTTCCCACATGAAAATGGCTTATGTATGCCATACTGTGGAAAATACACATACTCCTTCACAGAGCACTGTAATAATGCTTACTATTGAACGCTTTTTTGGGTGTTAAGTCAAAGTCAACTTTAACAGTTTGAAAAATGTCCAGTATCTGCTTAGAATTTACATAGTAGGTTCAATTATTATTATTATTATTCAAAGTTAAGATTTAAGTGGTAACTTATCCAGTAGCAGACTTGCACGAACACATTACATTGTTAGTTATTAACTTGGGACAAGTAGCTGGCAAACATTCATATCCAGATTACCAGCAGTAAGAAAATGGAGTATTTGGTAAAATGACAATGGAAACATGTACATGCTAGAGAAATTCTTAACACATACGATGTCGCTAGAACCAGGGCCAGCAGTAGGCACCCGCAAAGCTCGCAAATTTGAGGGGCCTGGTGGTGATCTCAGGGGCCTATCCAAAGGATACATTTTTTGTATTCACAGTTACAGCTTTAAGTAGAAAAGAAAATTGAAATATTGTACAGAATAGTTATTCCAATGGGAAAGGGGCAACACGGGTTAATTCCAACTCTGATTAGAACCAAATTCGAGTTCATCTGCGTTGCAAATCGTACAATAACAAATAAGAAACAAGCATGCAAGGTCCTTTCCTTTATCCACACTAAAATCCTGCTTTATAGACACACTGAATATTGACCAAAAATAGGGTAAACCGGTCATAATGTGGCAACATGTGATAAACAGGGTAAACCGGTCATAATGTGGCAATACACGCTAAACAGGGTAAACCGGTCATAATGTGGCAACACATGCTAAACAGGGTAAACCGGTCATAATGTGGCAATACACGCTAAACAGGGTAAACCGGTCATGATGTGGCAACACATGCTAAACAGGGTAAACCGGTCATAATGTGGCAACATATGCTACATGTTCTTCAATGACCGTGGTACTCAGATTCTAATTTGACTAGAACCCAAAATTGACCACTCCTAATAATACTCTACCAACTGAAGACTACAAGATGTGCCATAAAAACAAAGCTATGTCAGGGAACAACTCACTTCAGCTCCTCCGCGACCGGTGTCTCGGGGGCGCTTGTGCAAGCGTAGGAGAGATTTCGCATCTTTTCTCTTTTTTAATCGGGAAGATTCTTTCTAAACGACAAATTGAACACAAAAAGGCAACTACTGCTTTGCAAAGGGCAAATTAAATTAAGCAATAAAAATCCTAAAAGATTCTAAAATCACATTTGAAAAAGGGCGATTCTCTCTCTGGTGTTGTATTTGTAGACATTGTTGTAGTAGTAGTTGTAGTAATAGTTGTAGTAGTAATAGTTGTAGTAGTTGTTGTAGTCAGTGTTGGAGTTGTCAAATTTGAGCTGGGGGAGGACTGAAATTCAATGAATGACAGAGACTGCACGTATCCAATATGCCATTTTTGTGAGGGTTGCAAAGTTAGCGGGAAGGGGGGTTCAACTCCCCCAAACCCCTGGCAACTCCAACACTGGTTGTAGTAGTTGTTGCAGCAGTAATAGTTGTAGTAGTAGTAGTTGTAGCATTAGGTGTAGTAGTAGTAATAGGTGTAGTAATAGTTTTAGAAGTTGTAGTAGTAGCTGTTGTTCATCTGTCCACAATGACTAGGTTCTACAGTCACAAAGTCAGATGTTCAAGAAAACCAATCAAAACACTTAACCCCTTAACTGGGCAACTATTTGTAACTCTATGTAAAATGGACGAGCGTTACTCGGGGCACCCAGTTAAGGGGTTAATCTGAGGCAACTGTGTCAATTGGTCAATAAACACAGAAGCCAATCACATACACTCGAACAACACAAAATCAATATCACTTCTTTTGAAAGCACTATAGAAGTTAACAAGATTTTACTTACTTACTTCACGCATCTCCACTTAAAACAAAGTTATCCGCTACATAAATTATCCAGTTCTTTAATCACCCCGACAACAATGATGATGGGTGATGATGATGAATTACCACTAGGGGTGAGATGAGTTAGGTGGTATTTCCACCGCCTTCCTCGGACAATTGTGATGATAATCAATACCATATCGTATCAACTAAATCAATTAAATTTCACGAATGGATAATATTTTTAATGACTGTTGCCCAATGACCAGGTACGTTGAGAAAATTCATGTATAGTTCATGAGTAATAAAACCCATGTACGTTGAAAACCAGGCAATTTTTAAAAACGTTGAAAGCATTAGAACAAATTCATTTATCATTCCAATATCTTCGTCGGCCATTTCAAAACCCATCGCGGGCCGGATCTGGCCTGCGGGCTGCCATTTGAATACCCTCGAACCAAATCATCAACCATAGGCAACAGAATCAATGCCCTTTGTACATAGACGCGCGCGTGTTAGAACGGTATTTGGCTGGTATCGCGTACTCTGGTTGTAAATTCTGAGAACTGTGCGGTGTACTTCATCGGACCCCGAATGAGGTTTTTCTCACGAAGCTGGCGCGGTTGGTCCGGGTCGACGTCTGGAAAATCACCGTCGCTGATGTTCGGACTTGCACATTGAGAGCACTGCCTGAAAATTCAGAAACGCACAAAACTTTTTGAACCACCCAACGTGCAAAAATATAAAGTCTCCAAAAATTCATGTCTATGTTCCTAGATCATGTACCACTCTTGTCCAGCATCAGCCATCTAGAGTAACTGTACCATCTCTGGAATGTGTTATATGGAATGGATCCACATAGCATGTGCCGAACAGGGTAAACCGGTCGTAATGTGGCAACATATGCCAAACAGGGTAAACTGACCATAATGTGGCAACAAGTGCCAAACAGGGTAAACTGGTCATAAAGTGGTAACAAGTGCCAAACAGGGTAAACCGATCATAATGTGGCATCTACTCATGTCTCACTTCTCACACCCACACTCGGTTCAAAGCGAAGACTAAAGTCTCGTTTTCTTACCAAGCAATTCTAAAGCTGGAAGCAACTCTAAGTAGAAATACAAGAGGCGCTATAGAAGTCCCTTGATACATTACATTACATCGAGACCACCGAGGAGCGAATAGCTGGGTCTGACCATCCCTGCTGTTTGGTCTTCTTCGGCATCCGGGTCAGCGGTGGATTGAGACATCCGAGGTGGATGAACTGCCGACACTTGTCGCACTTGGCCAACAGATGCTGGTCGCTGGTCTTTTTGCAAAAACTGCAACTGAAAAAAGACGAAGCAAAAGATAAAAAATGCCTTATTTCGAAAGAAAGCATACAGCCGTACCTGGTCAAACAAAGTTTCACATATACTCAAATACAATAGGATACAATTCATCATCATCATCACCATCATCATCATCACCATCATCACCATCATCACCATCATCATCATCATCATCATCATCATCATCATCATCATCATCATCATCATCATCATCATCATCATATAGTTGTTGACACAAGTTATGCCATTCACAGGTGAACAAGGGTGAACAGCTTGCCCAAGGTCACCGCACAGTGACTAGGGGGTAAGATTCGAACCCGCTACCTTCCGGTTGCATGGCAAGATAGAGAAACGATTAACGATGCTATCGAATACTATTATATTATAATAATCTATTATTGTAATAATAATTATAATTAAGTTCTTCTAGAGATGTTATTATTGTTATTATGTAACTTTCAATGATTTTTATGCTTTGGAAATAATAAATGATGATGATGATGATGATGATGATGATGATGATACAATGCTCACAAAATTTCACACCACTAAAGTTCAAATACTGTACTCGAGTAGGAGCACAAAGTCAGATCTCGTACGTATAAAACCACGATGAGAAGAAAAACAAGTGCCCCATACAACAGGCTGCATACCAGTGAATAAAGGCCGTTGGTGATTTAGCTGCCGCGTCCTTTTTTGCCGGTGACTTCACAGCATTTCTAAAGCTGACGCAGTCTGGAATTCTTAACCTCTAAAATAAAATAATACCGAGAATTCGTTAAAACGTTTATCAAACAAACAACATCAACTCTGACGCACAGCGAGATAAATTGCAAAAGTTAATAGCGTTGAAATGTCATCTACAAAGCTTAACCCCTTAACTGGGGACCCCGGATATATCTGTCCACTTTACATTGAGTTACAGTTAAATACACGGTTAAGGGGTTAATCCTTACACCAATAAGTGACACTGGTGGCCACTCCTCCATTTTCCCCTAACTGCTAACGAGACCTGACAAGATGTTTTCAAGCACCTTTATGCACCTCATTTACAGGCATTTTTACAGTCCTTTGTTACAGGGGTTACTAAGTTATGACCATTGTAACCACCCCCTTAAAAGAAGTCATTACGAAAAAAGCTTGGTGGTGCAAGGGTTAAGTAAAAAAGCTTAACGGTGCAAGGGTTAACTTAAAAAAGCACCTTTAGGTACCTATAGGGGAAGGCCCATTTACAGGCATTTTGACATATTCTGCAAGTCCTTTGCTATAGGAGTTACTAAGCTTAAACCATTTTAAAAGCTTGGCGGTGCAAGGGTTAACAAAAAAGCTTAGCAGTGCAAGGGTTAACAAAAAAGCTTAGCGGTGCAAGGGTTAAAAAAACACCTTAGCAGTGCAAGGTTTAACTAAAAAAGCATAGCAGTGCAAGGTTTAACTAAAAAGCTTGGCGGTGCAAGGGTTAACAAAAAAAGCTTACGAGTGCAAGGGTCAACAAAAAATCTTAGCGGTGCAAGGGTTAACTAAAAAAATCTTGGAAGTGCAAGGGTTAACTGAAAAAAATCTACCATATAAAATCACAACTAACGCGGCCGTAGATATCACAGAGGCAGTTCCACAGTTTCTCTCCGGACTGTTGCAGTTCAATGTTAGTTGTGCTGAGCTGACTCATCTCTGTCGATAGCTGTACGAACATTCGCGCAACTGTTAATATTTAGCCATACGATTTGCATGCCCCACTCTACGAGGCTTATACAAAAGTTCTGCAAAGTTAAAAACATTGCAGCATGCTTTGCCAGTTGCTCTGCTCTGTCCTTTACCCAAAGCCAATGGTCAAGTATTATTATTATTATTATTACTATTATTATTATTATTATTATTATTATTATTATTATTATTATTGAGTAATAGAATAGCTGTAGAGATTGAACACCAAGAAACTCAAGAAAACCAAAACAACATGAACACACACCACACACAAACACACACACACACACAAACACACACACACACAATTATGCTCTTAACAAGCCAGGACACACAAAGTTACAGTATAAAATATACGATTTGTTATGCAACCAATGCACAAAAAGCCACAGAAATTATAACCTTATCCAGTGATATGTAAAAAATTTTTAAATTCTACTCTTCACAAGTCGACTTAGAGCAGTTTTGAATCTTTCTAATCAACTGGATACTTCAATCAATCAATCAATCAATCAATCAATCAATCAATCAATCAATCAGAAACTTCTATTGTGCCACTATCATAATACCTATGGCATTAGACTTGTGTACCAGAGTGAACTCCATACTAAGTATATAATGACTGTACCGTTGCTACACTATGCATACAAAGACTACATCTAATCATAATTTTCGTATGAACATTGTACCTCATCGTACTTTGCGTGCAAACATTTCTCCTGAATTTGTAGTTTATCTTTCTGCGTGTTCAGCTCCCCAATTGCCGTTTTCATTTTACTAATATGTTCATTTCGATCTAAAACAGAATCACTGCATATAATTATATATACACAGAGACACAGTAAATATATACACAGTATATATATATATATATATATATATATATATATATATATACAGTATATGGTGTATACGGTGTATGCTGTCGTTCCGTGCGCTTCACGATCCAACGTGTCCTGAATACCTTTCCACACTTCTTCACAGACAATCGCTGACGGAAAGATGTCGTCAATTACGGTCGAGCAGCCGTGTTCTTCTGGCGGTTCCACCTCCTGCGAAGACGCCAAAGTTTGGCGAGCGTTCGGTTGTAAGGGGAAATCCGCGGCTGTGGAATGCTCTACCGGACATTGTAACCTTGTCGAACTCCTACGATCAATTCGCAAAGAACTTGAAGACATATCTATTTGCGACTTCTTATGAATGTTAAATATGTACACTGTACAGCGCCTTTGACTTTGGTAGACGCCATGCGTACGGCGCTATATAAATTGTCTGAATAATAATAATAATAATAATAATATACATATACACACACAAATACAAATACACACATATATGTATATACATATACATACACATACATACACATCTATATATATATATATATATATATATATATATATATATATATATATATATATATATATATATATATATATATATATATATATATATATATACACACACAGACAGACACACACACATACAGTACACACACGTACAGTAGAACTTCGTTAGAACGTATTTAGTGGGTCTGTAAAATTGAGTATACATTATGTCCGATTGTCCGAAGTATGTTATATCCAATACCATCCAATACGGGCAGCACATGGTACTAAATAAACAAGGGTATGTTATAGTCGAATCTGCATATATTGAGACTGTTGATACGTTGAATCAAGGCTATGGGACAGACAACTCATCGTCGGCAAATGTCAGTGACTCCCCAAAATCTTCTCACCGAGGAAGTAGCTGACGAAATCTATGTTGAGCGCGGGTGGAGCGTGCCACTTCTTGCGAATGTCTCGACTTCGATCTTCCTAAAACACAAAAAACCTTCATTCGATAACAACAAAAACCCAAAAGTGAATTAATTCTAGCGTGGGTTGCTATCCCAAAAAATAAGATTATGGGCAGCACCCCACACACATTTTTACCCACTGACCAGCTGCTTGGTGTAGTTTCCACAAAATTCTGCTCAAGACCCTGTTTATCAGCAAGTAGAATCATGGAAAATCAACTTCTTATCCTTTTACTGAAGAGCCCTGCAAATCAAGATAGAGATCGATTAGGAAATTTTATTCCTCCCCGAAATCTCCACGACGTAAAGCAGAGTGAACAACCCGCGGCCTGCGAGCCAGATCCGGCCCGCCAACCTGCTCAGTGCGACCCAGGAGCCTACTTAGAACCCCCCATGTTACTGGCAAGAAATATCAAGGACAGTGCAGTAAATCACTCTCTAAGGGTCCATCCATATAGTACATACACACTGAGGGGGGGGTAGAATTTAGAAGATTTTGCATATGTACAGCAAGCAAACGGGGGAGGGTTGAATATATGCCATTTTTGTGTACGTACTATATGGATGAGCCCTAATATCACAGAAACAGGCGTAACCTGAACGTGATGGCCAAGAAGCTCGGCCTTTTTCAACAACTGACGCAAGGCGTTTGCGCTTGTCAGCAGCATACGCGGCAGCTTCTCTCTGGGCACTGCAAGTAGCAATAACCAACTCCATCTCATTATAGGCAAATACAGATTCCATGTTTTAAATTCCTGATTCGAGTAGCAACAGTAGAACTTTGTTGCAACATACCTAGCGGATCTGTAAAATTTAGTACGTAATATCTTAGGTACGTTATATCCAATACCATCCAATATGGCAGCGCGTCAAATGGGACAGTACATTATAGCTGAGCATTTGTTATAACTGAGTATGTAATATTGAAGTTCTACTGTATATGGAATGGTCAGATATACAGGAACATGAAATAAGTTTAATTAAAATTCGGCTTATGACTGTCTACCTAACTAACCATAACATAACCATAACATAATCATAACATAACCCAATCATAACATAACCATAACACAACCATAACATAACCATAATATAACCATAACTGTTTTTCTATTCTTAAGACATACAGTGGTGTATTTCTTTTCTATTATTTTTAAAATTTCTTTCCTTCTATTTTATTTCTTCTCTTTCTCACATCAACACCGCTAATTATCAAAACAATCACAAAAATAAGAGAAGTTGATTCCAAGGACAAAGGAGGTAAGTGTGACACAGCTCGACAAAGAGTGCCCGACCTGACCTGACCCTGACCTTAAAGGGTTGCAGTGACAACTTACCCCATCCAGGTGGTCCAAGCTCTTTTATTTCCTGATATTTCTGCTGATGAAGATGCAGCTTCTGCTGTAATCTCAACTGCAAAACGGAAATCAACTCGGCTCAAAAGAGAAACTCCAAACTTAAAATATTGAAACATAAATCAAAAATCAATTGTATTTCTTCAATACAACAACAGAGACAACTTTTGCCAAAAAACCGCCTGTACGATTAAAAAAAAGCAAAAACAAAACCTGAGTAAAATGCATTCAAGGCAGCAACTTAAGAAACCGAAATGTTACTTCAGGGCAGGTGGGGGGTAACCCAGCACCCAAGTAAAACCAAATTGCAGGGAAGCACAAGCGTGTAAAGTTATTTATCTCACCGCAATCAACTGTATGCATATCAAGTGACAGAGATTAAAAACAGAAAAGATTATTATTATTATTGGTATTATTATTATTATTTATTTATTATACGATTTCTATAGCGTAGTAAACATAGCTAAGGCTAAAAACAAGAGCGCTTTTTAACACATGTCACTTATACTTGATGATAAATATGTACTTTTAGATTTAGTTTTTAGATTAATTCTCACTTTTCCCGTCGTCTCGTCCTTTTCTCTCGCAATCTCCACGTTTTTCATGTACGACTGCAGCGCGAGACAGTTACGCCTCAGCAGGCGCATGGATCCCTTTTCGGCATGCTGCTTGCAATACGCGTAAAATGGATCGGCAATCTCCTACGGAACGAAAACGATCGAAGCATTTTCTAAGTTGTCCTAAATTACATATTACCGGTAACAAAGTCAATCAACATTGTAGAAAAATGTTAACCCTCGAATGAAGAACCCTGTAGCATTAAATACTATGCACTGTACACAATTGTGCTATTAATTATCATTGTGCCAAAACCATTGTAAAATAAAATCAAGCCTCAAGAGTTAAACCATCATATGTGCAAAGATGGCTACTCATTGTACTCATACATCATAAAAACATAATTAAATTAACTACTATACATAATTACACCATAAAGACAGATGCTGCAACCATCTAATCAGTGGATATTAACCCTTTTGCAATGGCAATCCATAAAACCAATATATGTTATGAAGTCAAAATATTGGCCTTACTGGGCCAAAGGGTTAAGTAAGTAAGGATTGTGTTTGTACACCCAGCAATCCAAATTTATCCATGCATTACTTAAAGCATCAAGTTGCAAAACTTTTTGAACACCCCTGTTTCATAAGCTCAATAAAATGTTTGCAATTTACAATAATACTGAATATTTGGAATATATTCAGAGTCAATAAGTCAGATTACTCGACTTTGAAAAAAGTACAGACATATAAGCAACTTTGGATTCATACACTGTACCACAACATCAGCTAATCCTAAACTTCTATAGTGCCACTCCGCAATGCATGCAAGCATCAGCCAATGGCATGCCAAATCAAAGGTGAAATCCAGGGTATCCGGCTGGGCAATTAGGTGACAGTCTATGGTGGATAAGCCATAAACCAGTCTATGGTGGATAAGTCTATGGTGGATAAGCCATCGTAAAAAACGATGGGTTTCTAATCTTGTTCTAAAAATTGGTAGTGAATTTGGAGTGAATTCAACATATCTGCAGTCTTTTATTAACGATTATCGTGATATCATGTCAGTATTCTACAGCTAACGAGAAGATATCTATGCAGATTGCTTCTAATAGAGATATAAAAATATGGTCAATGACAAAAACTCGTGTATGAATGTGACTTGACTTAAATCTGTATTGACTTATATCTGAAATTGACAACCTCATCGGGTGCAGCTTCCATGAGTAAACCTTCACGTTGAGCGCTAAAAATTCAACACAAGAAACCCAATCTGATGAAAGTGCAACTGCCTCAAAGTCTAAGCAGCATAGCAATGTACAGGGCAGCACATAAAAATACCGGACTAGTCACATTTAGGTTTGCATTTAATACACCGGGTAGTCCGGTTTTTTTGCGCCACCCTGTACGGTTTCACACAAAAGATACAAAGCTCACAAGCGCAGACTGACAGGTGAAAATGAAATCTAATTGCAAATGTGGCCTTATGATCTAATCTAATCTTAAACTTCTATAGCGCCACTTCATAATGCACAGGAGCATCAACCGATGGCACACCAAATCCAAATAATTAAAGATCCAGGAGGTCAAATCCAGGGTATCCGGCCAGGCAAACGGGTGACAGTCTATGGTGGATAGGCCAGGTCAAAAAGATGGGTTTTTCATCTTTTTCTAAAAATCTGTAAAGAATTTGCAATGCACACGAGTTGAGGCAATGAGTTCTAGAGTTTGGGGGCAGCCACTGAAAAGGCACGAGAACCAAGAACTGTCTGAGTATGGGAGAGGGAGAGGGAGAGGGAGAGAGAGAGAGGGAGAGATAAATATTATCAATGCAAATCTATGGTATAACAAATCTGGAGATATGTGAGAACTCTTCAGGTTTTCTTACTTACCAAGTCACATGAAAATAAGTGCGACACATTCCGGCGTCGCAGCTGATACAGACCCCCGTACGACTGAATCGCTCGTCCTCACAAAGACTGCACTCCTAAACAATTGAGCAAGCGAACGATGCCATGAAATGCAACAAAAACTGCAAATGAACAACAAGTCACAGTTGAAAATACTATTAACCCCTTAACTGGGTGCTCGGAGTAACACTCGTCCATTTTACATTGAGTTACAAATAGTTGCCCAGTTAAGGGGTTAACGGTGCAACGAGGAACCACATGACAGAACAGACGAGAAATGTCAACAGCCAAGTATCGTTGGTCAGTATCTTATTAGCCATGGTATCATAATAGCAATGGTATCATAATAGACAGGGTATCATTGGTCAGAATTTTAACCCCTTTACCGTGTATTTAACTGTAACTTAATGCAAAATCGACGGATATATTCGGGTCTCCTGGTAAAAGGGTTAATAGCCATGGTATCATAATAGACAAGGTATCATTGGTAAGAATTTTAACCCCTTTACCATGTATTTAACTGCAACATAATGCAAAATGGACGGATATATTCGGGGTTCCTGGTAAAGGGGTTAATAGCCATGGTATCATAATAGACAAGGTATCATTGGTAAGAATTTTAACCCCTTTACCATGTATTTAACTGCAACATAATGCAAAATGGACGGATATATTCGGGGTTCCTGGTAAAGGGGTTAATAGCCATGGTATCATAATAGACAAGGAATCATTGGTCAGAATCTTAATAGCCATGATATCATAATAGACAAGATATCAGTGGTCAGTAATAATGTCAACTATTACAAAACACATATCAACAGGGTAATATATCCCACCCAAAGACAGTGGACAATTCTTAAACCACCAATGACCATTTTAAAGGTTTGATCGTAAATATAAGCAATATAAGGCAAAATTTTGCCAGAGAAGGTCACTACGCTAATTCAATTAATCGATAAATTAAATTTTAAATGAAACAATTCGTAGAAAACATTTGAAAAGACCCACGAACACGTCGTTCGGTTGAAGTCATACTTTGCATGCGTAAACTTGCGGCCACCGCAAAATGTCAAAGATCACAAAAGCTCTAACTTACTTGCTTACGTACTACATTCTGTCCCTTTGTCAAAACCAAATTTCACGGGGGAAAGGCTGGTTCTTACCCTGGCCCCCCACTTCGAATAGCTCATTTCAAACAGCGTAATGTTGTTTAATTTGCTGACATCACCAAATGCAACTCCAGGGACGTACAAAGCGCATACCAGATGAACCCACCTACAAAAAATAAACAAACAAGATGTAACCACCTACGAAAAAAACCGCACATGCGCCCATACACAACTGACTGCATGTAAAACCAACCCTTCAAAAGGAATTTTAAAGAAATCGTACATCATACACATGATTGCTGGCTGTACAGCATTTTTGGTTTTGGCTGATGGCTATGTTACTGCACTTCATAAATCATCAATAATAATAATAATAATAATAATAATAATAATAATAATAATAATAAGTGCATTTGTTCATCATGAATTCAAAGGGCTGAGTTACAATAATTAGTTTAATTTATTTAGTAATTTATTATTTCAATTATACATAAGTGTAAACTGCCCACCTTCCAGCATCAGTCTCTTTGTAAACTCCACCCGAATTGGGACACAGTTCACAGTGCTGTCAAATAGATCAAATAAGATATTATAATATCCAAAATACACAAGATAATTTATGCTAATTCATGCAAAATTACACAACGTAACAAGACACATTGGTCTGAACAGACTCACTGTCAACAAGAAATCCATAATAACACTGTATTATTCCTAGGTGCAGTATACATAACAGTCCATGATACACAGATTATATAACATTCAGCCATGACTTTCAAACTGTGCCCTGTTTTCACACAACAAGCAAAACCTATGAACTGAAAAATAAAGGACAAACTTAACCCTTATTCCGCCGGAACTGAGTGCACTCGGTTACATTGCATATAGTTACAAGTATCTGGCGGTTTAAGGGTCATTGCATATTAACAACCATGTAATAATAATAATAATAATAATAATAATAATAACAACATGGGCATAGATTTACAGGGGATCAGCACCACAATTTCCTTCCACTCTTGCAACATCTCCTCAAGTTTCTCTTTCTAAACTCAAATCATTTCTCTTCAAAAAATATTTCCTCCATAGTTGTAACACCCCAACCACTGGACCCTGTATGAATGACCCCACCTTTGGCTACAGCTACTTCATTCTAAGATTAAGTGCCTAGGAATAAGGAGCTACTTCGCTGCTGCAGCCTTTGAAAGCGCTATAGAAATTAACGAGATTTTACTTACCTACTTTTTTTACTTAAAAGCCAAGAACAACATCTTACTGGTTTAACCCCTGCTCGGCACGCGTCACAAAACCATGGTTCCATGCTTGCTGAAGACTCAGAACTGAAGACGGAAAGAGAATCGCAGGCCCCGTAGCAGCCTTCAACAAAAGCATCCACCAAAATTATTAAAATACACCTCATAATTAGGGCAGTGGGTTTTTCATGCGATTAAGTGATCGCGTATTTAGCAAATTTTTTATGCTCCGCATTTTCACCCGTTTTCTCCGCAATTTTAGCTACTTTGTCACATATGAAGCGCTTTTTTGCTATCTTCATAATACAGGCATAGATTTACAGGGGATCAGTGCCTCTCTGGATGACCTTTTCTTGCTAGTGAGCCTCTTATTACTAAAAAAAACCACAACAATTTCCACAAATATGGGAAGCATAATGAGAAATTTTAGTCCACGAATGGGAAATATCCGCATTCCCCCCCCCACATATTTAGGACCTCTGAGTCCTGGATATATCCAGAAAAATCACTGCATCAAACTCACAGTCCTACATAATGAATGAAGTTCTGTGGGACGTGCGCCCAAAGCTACAGATCACCCTGTAGACCCAACGGCTGAAGAACTAACTGACTGATTGATTAGAGCCTTCAGCTTGTTATGGTTTCAGCTGAATAGTTTCAGCCAAGACCGAGGTTCGAACCCCAGACATCATCACCGCCAGTCAGTGTTTATTCTAGGCCTTCTCTGGAGGGGAATTCCCCACACCCCAAGTTTTAAAATTCCCCACAAATTTTTTATATGTTGGGTGGGGGAATGGAAATACCCCCCCAAAAAAAAAATTAACATGTATAACAAGCAACTGCAAACAGTCAGTTTGTACAATACATCCATAGGAGAAGAACCTATTGAAAAAATGTACATAACACACACGAGTACTCTTTTAACCCTTTTTTCCCGTTAACCCCGAGAATACTCGTCCATTCTACATTATGTTACAAATAAGTAAACAGGTAAAGGGTTAATGAAGCACACAGGTCATCAATAATAAATGGAGTTTCATACCCTCGTGAACCAACACAGAGCAGCTGTCGCATTCTAAAATCTCGTCGTTAGATTGTCTGAAATAAACGAAAAATCAAGCCTTCAGTTCAAAAGTGCTTCAGCATGTGCTAAATCAAGCCTGGTAAAGATGGAAGATAGAATATAACAGTCAAAATGGCTATATGCAGGGTGGCCCAAAACTAAAACTAACTTTATGCATTTTAGCACAGGTCTATGCTGACAAAGGGTGCGCGATGGAGCAGCGGTTAGCGCACTGGTCTGTCAATCCCGAGGTCCGTGGTTCAACTCCCGGCCGCGGCAGAAACTTTTTGGTCGTTTCTGTCCCAAGCGCC
The DNA here is from genome assembly GCA_018105865.1 of Metaphire vulgaris. Taxonomy (NCBI): domain Eukaryota; kingdom Metazoa; phylum Annelida; class Clitellata; order Crassiclitellata; family Megascolecidae; genus Metaphire; species Metaphire vulgaris. The sequence continues at coordinate 11,107,690 of CM030865.1, read as the reverse complement.
CCCAGTCGACTCAGCTGTGAATGAGTACATCGGGTGTTAACTCAATGGAAGGAAAAGCGGCAAGGGAAAGGCTGGCAACCACCCTCATTCAGCCGCTGCCATGTAAAACTGAAGGCGCTAACCCTTCGGTTTTCCATACGGGAGCTGAGCCTATGGAGTGTACCTATGCTGACAGATATTAACCCTTAAACTGCTGGAACCGAGTACATTCAAGTACATTGCATGTAGTTACAAAGTATTGGGCCAGTTTAAGGGTTAAATACACGTCAGATCATGCGAATGAACACTGACAGGGAAAAGATGAACAAACAAAAAATAACAGCATTTCACTCTAACTTTCACCCATCGTTAATTCAGCAAAAAGATTCATAATCAATTACTGTACATGTAATGTAATCACGATACATTACCCTGCATCTTTCAAACAGACACTGCATATAAGAACTTTCATCTTCTTTGAAGAAACAGAATTGAGTGCAGTTTCTCCTGATGGAGTCTAGGAAGAAAACATTGAAGGGTTAAAGTGCCCTTGACTTTTGGCCTTTGCCATGCCAACTGCACTACAAAATTATTTTTTTCTCAATAATAATAATAATAATAATAATAATAATAACAACAACAACAACAACAACAATAATAATAACAATAACAACAATAAAAATATTTGGGCCTTCCACAATGAACAACGCAACTAAGATACTGCCAAGCCAGTGTAATGGAACTGATATGCTCATAATGAATAAAAACAACAATAATAATAATCACTGATTTTTTTTCTTATCATTTAAAATAATATTCTGATTAAATTGAATAATAATAATAATAATAATAATAATAATAAAAATAACAAAAACAACAACAACAACAACAACAACAACAATAATAATAATAATAATATAATTACTTTGTTCGGAGAGATGATCTTTGGCTGGAGTGCAACAGGTACGTTGGTGGAAAGGCTGGAATCGACGGTGGGTGGGGGTTGATGAGGAGGCTGTGAGTCATCCTCGGAAAGACTGTTGTTGGTCTGTTTGCTGCTGACAACGCCCGATGATCTGCCATCATCATCATCTACTTCGTTGCCGTCCTGTTCACCGTTCTCATCATCATTGTCATCATCGTCGTCATCATCATCGTCGTCGTCGTCTTCATCATCGTCATCACCGCTTTCATCTGAGATAAATAAAACTCTGCTTACTGTTACTGCATTGATGACACTGGTTCCAGTAAACGAAAAAAATTGTACCATTAGGTTCTGCAACTGAAAAGTTAACTAACAACTTAACCCTTTAACTGGGGATCCCGATATATCCATCCATTTTACATTGAGTTACAGTTAAATACACGGTTAAGGGGTTAAGTTGCTGCAACTTGGTATCCTTTCGAACCAAATGGGCCGTACAATGGTCACCAAATCCAGCATCAACCAAGTTCAACGACTCTTAACCCCTTGACCACGACAATCTGTATAACCAATAGACTATGAAACCAAAATGTCAGTCTTATGGAGCGAAAGGGTTAAATATCTGCAATGTGAATAAAACCACACAGATTTTATCCGAATTGTTACAAAGTCTGAAGCAAAGAAAGTGATGGAGAAGGTGAAAAAAAAGGTGAAATCAGGCATCAAAACTTAAAGCAAAACTACTACTATTGTTATTAATGCAGTTACGGTATATTAATATTTTTATATAATCGTTAAATAAGTATTGTTAGAAATTATGAAATATATTACTACCGTACTATTACTAACCATCGTCAACTTTGAAATCACTGTCATCAGAACTGTTGTCAAGACCGGAAAAATTCAGCTGCAACAGGTGAGGCTGGACTGGCTTAACGCGTCTCTTGTGCGGATCACGTTCTCTCGCAACTTAACAAATTACAACAACATAATCAGTAATCAGACACGTAGCAGAAACTCTTACCTGTCTATGTTTACCTGAATTTCATTTTCATACCTGCTAATGCTACAGAATTTCTGATACATTGCTATCAATTTGATGTCTTTAATGTGATTTTTACCAGAATTTACTTTGTTCATCCTTCACTATCTGCATGTTCTGTACCCTCTGTACACTCTCTGTACCAGAGCACAAAAAGGCAAAAATAAATGACATTTTGGTTAAATTCTTGACTAATTACACAGGACGTCAACATCAAAACTGTTGCTGTTGTAGCTGTACAAATGACAGCATTTGCTGTTGAGATAGTTATCATAACTTGAAGTGTAGTAATAATTTTAAAATCTATTACAGTAGCAATTCAATATAAAACCAGTCCTAGTCTCTTAGTTTAATGCATTGCATTTAATAGAATAAAATCAAACTATGTAACTCTCCCCTACACAGCTACTGCAGTAACATTAGCAATTCTGACATTCTGTGTAACTATGTAGGAATTATATCGACATTCCATTTGAAAAACCACCAATGAATCAACAAAGAACATACTCAAAAACAGATCGTCAATATTTTTTTTTTAATAAATGTGCTTTTATTTACAAGGTCGCTGCTGCAAGAATGTAAAAGTATAAACTTCTTCACAAAACGAATAAAAAGTAAACACAATCACATCACGATCATTAATATAATCGCTGTAATTTTGAGAAGAGCGTGGCTCTAGCGTGCCCATGCTCATAATATCATATACTATGGCGCTAAATAAATAATCAATTCAATAATAGTAATAATAAAAGTCGAAAAACCTTTGAGTAACGATCATGCTGTAGGCATACAGTTCTTTGCAAAATGAGAGATCAAATAACTGGCGCACAATAATTACTTATATTTTAATGAATGCTCTCGTGTTCAATATTTTTAATAAAGCGTTTTAATAAAATTCAAAAAATTAAAGTTCATCACAATGAAATCACTAGGGCAGGTAAGTAAGATAACCAGAGTCAACAAAACTGATTGGAACGATCGCACATCTCACGTGACCTTGCCTCAAAATCGAGATAAAAATTTTGCGCCTAAACGTGCTTAGCTATGTCTCTGGTGCAATATAAATTGTGTAAGTTGCTTGACTTACGCATCGTTTTGTAAAGAAATTCCACAGTTGGATGAATCTCGCTCATCTTCTCTGTTTCCGCCATTTTCTTTCACATAGAGTGTGTCTCGCTTAGTAATATGTATAGATCGAGGTGACTTCGGCGTTAAAATGCTTAGATCTGTATCACGGCTCTTATTGTTATTGTTCATGACAATTTATATAGCGCCGTAATATTCAAGAACCAAAGTCAAGGTTGCTTTACAAAGAACGTGGAAACGAGATATTAAATAAATACGTCTTTAGTTTGTTCAAAAACTCTCCATAGGAAGTGACCTATGTAGGTCTTATGTAGGTCTTTATTATATTTTATATCTCTGGTCAATCCATGGAGCCTACGTTCTCCAAAAGTCTGATAAACTAAAATTCTATGTGGTACTTATCATATAGCAAACAGCAGCCCCTAATAAACCAGTACAATTGAAGGTGCACCTGATTTATGCATTCAAAATAGGGGTAGACTATGAAAGTGCTCAAAGTATTTAAATTGGCAATCGCAGAACTTCATTAGAATGTTCACTTTCGGCAGATATGTTCTCTTAATGAAGTTTGAGAGCATCCGAAATAATCTAAAGAATGAAAATAGCTGCAGGGCATCCAATAAATTTCCTCCGCATAATCGCCGACTACCTTACCTACTTAAATTCCGGCTACGCGTCTTTAGTAACGGTGCAACGGTTCTTTAGTTCAGTTTGTCGTTATTTTTTGCGCATATTTGAAAAATATTTAATTATTATTTTCGAGAAAATCGAACTTAAATGGCGGAAGGGCTTCGGCGTCCCTTTGAAGTCGTTCGTCTCACATCGCATTCTGAGAGTGAATTGGGCGCACCGGGCTTCGCTTAGACCCCATCACACCCTCCTTTAGACCTGGACCCCTTTAGACCCGGGCCACAGTCGTTATGGCCAGAAGAGATCTTTATGTGTTGATTAACTTAACATTTCAAATGACGTTGGCCATTCTGGGTGAAGCTAGCACAAATAAAGGTTAGTGTTAGAACTGTCTAAATCTAGCCTACTAAATATAGGCCTGCCGAAGTAGTAGTAGTAGTAGTAGTAGTAGTAGTAGTAGTAGTAGTAGTTGTTGTTGCAGTAGTAGTAGTAGCAGTAGTAGTAGTGGTGGTGGCGGTGGTAGTGGTGACGGCGGTGGCAATAGCAGTAGCAGTAGTAGTAGTAGTAGTAGTAGTAGTAGTAGTAGTAGTAGTAGTAGTAGTAGTAGTAGTAGTGGTAGTGGTAGCAGTAGTAGTTGTTGTTGTTGTATTTGTAGTAATAGTAGTAGCGGTGGTAGTGGTAGTTGTGGTAGTTGTAGTGCTGATGATGATTATGAAAACGACTGACAATTAATTTCACAATAAGTACTAAAGAATTTGCCACAGACAGAATGGCATTGAGCGACAGTGTAAGTAGCTCAGTTGGCTCAAGGAGAAATACTGCAGTCGCTTCTGGGACAACTTTGACCAATGCTGTTCTATTCTTTGAAATTTAATCACCAGTTCTCACTGCATGAAATAGTTTAGTCAAAGCATTGTTGCTTTTTATCACAAGGCTTTGTTTGTTTTACTAATGTAGCGATAGCAGAAGAACTAACAATGGTTTCTAATACTAACAAAGGCTTTTCTCATGATGATTCTCGCATGGTAGACACTGTTCATGATAGTTTCTTCAAAGATAGTACAGATGCTGGATCACTAACTCCCCTCAACTTATCTCATCCTAACACAGGTTTAATGCAGATGTTTAGCTCACAGGATAAATTAGCCTTAGCTTTAGATGTTGCCAAGAATTCTGTCGTGAATGAAAAGAGTTTTGAAGACAAGACAATTTTAAAGAGGAAACTGCAAAAACCTATGCTTGACTCGCCAGATGAAGTTACCAAGAATGGACGCATATCGGTAATTTCAAGAGGAAAATTAAACAACGCATATTTAAGTCTTGGTGAGAATAATAGTCTGGTGCAATGGGTCAATCATGTTCACAATCCACTGAAGCATTTGAAATTCTGCAACTTCAGCTCGAGTTCGATAATATCGAAACTGTGTGGATTAGTTGGAGAGGGAGAAATCATTGGCGGACATGAGGTTGGCAGAAGTTTTAAGATCAAGCGAAGCCTTCAAGAAAATACTCGAAGTAAAACACTTTTGGATAATCAACAATCCGAAGACAATCCACTTAATTCAAATAACCAGACTACCGGTATGTTATCGCTTGTCCATAAGACTACCTCAGATGCTGGCTTAGTTAAGCTGTTGTCATATAACAATGAAACAAATCATGAAACCAACAATTATGTTTCTTCTTCTTATGGTGAAAGTATCTTTTCGTTTTTGTTTACTGGTACTTCAAGTCCCTCTGAGAACCGTGACAACAATTCAGAAATACTGTTTGACAGTAGGAAGACGGTTAGCATTGTACCTGCTACAACTTCAGTGCAACGCGAATTCGACAATGTTACTGTAAAGAATTACTCTGACGGTAATTTTATTACTGTTGCACAATTTTCAATGTCAAGAAAGGATAAGATTGACAACAATACTTACCAAAATTATTCGGACAATGGTGTAACAACAGTTTTGCCTGCTGTAACATTAGGACAACAAGAGATTACAGTCGTTCATGCTCAAAATGATACTTCTAGTACCTTCAGTACAGTTTTACAGCGTAAATTTGATAGTAATTTATCTACAGTTTTATCAGGTGAGATACACAGCCAAAGTGTGCCTGAGTATTCTGGTAGTGTTACGACATTACAATACATCTCACCAAAGACTTCTTCAGATTACGCTAAATCTAAGGTTATTTTGGCTGAGAATTTGACCTCATCTGCATCTGTATATTCTCATCAGACCGCCAATGTGCCTAGTCAGAATAATTCACTTTCCTCTAATGTGCCGACAACTGTCAGTGTAGGCGCCGTTTCCTATTTAGTGGCAGAGAACGTCAATGACGTGACAAATGTGACGTCTGCTTTTTCTGAAAATGTTACCACTGATCCTATGTGGCTTTCAATCAGATTGAGTCCGACAACTAAGCATAATAATATTTCCAGCTCTGTTCTTGCCACTGACATTGTCAGCGTCAGCCAAATGGCGGCAGGTGAAGCAAATTTTGCCAGCAGTTTGGTCCATTCCACGAGTCTCGTCGCCACCTCAGGTACGATATTAAACACATCAACGGAAAATATTTTGAAAGTTACGAGCACAACGTTATCTGACAATGTCAGAAATTCTGTAAGTACTTGGAGAGATGCCAGTACTGCCGCTAATGGTACAATGATAACCGAATTGCCATCCACCAGTAATAATATTACAGGTGCAAAAGTTATAACTGACCCTGTCATCCCGGTCATGCAGTCTCAAAGCCCACAATTAGATACTACTGACATTGAGACTGCTGGTAACATGACAATAATGACATCATCCAGCAACATCAGCACTTCCATGGGAGTTACAACCATAACTGACACTGCCACCTCTACAGTTGGCTCAAGTTTAAATACTTCTCACATCGTCACAACCACAATTGGCAGCATTATGAATTCTACAGAGGTTACAGAAACTCAAACAGCAAGCACTTACAGCAACATCAGTTCACTACATTCAAATAAGATTTCAACAATTAGCAAAGTTACATCTACTAGCAATGTCAACACATCTACCATAAGTGGAATAACATCAACTGACAATGTCAGTAGTCCAATAACAAGTGAAATTACATCTACCAGCAATGTAAGCACATCTACCATAAGTGGAATAACATCAACTGACAATGTCAGTAGTCCAATAACAAGTGAAATTACATCTACCAGCAATGTCAGCACATCTACCATGAATGGAATAACATCAACTGACAATGTCAGTAGTCCAATAACAAGTGAAATTGCATGCACCAGTAATGTCAGCACATCTACCATGAGTGGAATAACATCAACTGACAATGGCAGTAGTCCAATAACAAGTGAAATTACATCTACCATGAGTGGAATGACATCAGCTGACACTGTCAGTAGTCCATTAACAAGTGAAATTGCATCTACCATGAGTGGAATGACATCAGCTGACAATGTCAGTAGTCCATTAACAAGTGAAATTGCATCCACCAGCAATGTCAACACATCTACCATAAGTGGAATAACATCAACTGACAATGTCAGTAGTCCATTAACAAGTGAAATTGCATCCACCAGTAATTTCAGCACATCTACCATGAGTGGAATAACATCAACTGACAATGTCAGTAGTCCAATAACAAGTGAAATTACATCTACCATGAGTGGAATGACATCAGCTGACAATGTCAGTAGTCCATTAACAAGTGAAATTGCATCCACCAGCAATGTCAACACATCTACCATAAGTGGAATGACATCAACTGACAATGTCATTAGTCCAATAACAAGTGAAATTACATCTACCAGCAATGTCAGTACATCTACCATGAGTGGAATAACATCAACTGACAATGTCAGTAGTCCAATAACAAGTGAAATTGCATCCACCAGCAATGTCAGTACATCTACCATGAGTGGAATAACATCACCAGGCAATGTCAGTAGTCCAATAACAAGTGAAATTACATCTACCAGCAATGTCAGCACATCTACCATAAGTGGAATAACATCAACTGACTATGTCAGTAGTCCAATGACAAGTGAAATTGCATCCACCAGTAATGTCAGCACATCTACCATGAGTGGAATAACATCAACTGACAATGTCAGTAGTCCAATGACAAGTGAAATTGCATCCACCAGTAATGTCAGCACATCTACCATGAGTGGAATAACATCAACTGACAATGTCAGTAGTCCAATAACAAGTGAAATTACATCTACCATGAGTGGAATAACATCAACTGACAATGTCAGTAGTCCATTAACAAGTGAAATTGCATCCACCAGCAATGTCAACACATCTACCATAAGTGGAATGACATCAACTGACAATGTCAGTAGTCCAATAACAAGTGAAATTACATCTACCAGCAATGTCAGTACATCTACCATGAGTGGAATAACATCACCAGGCAATGTCAGTAGTCCAATAACAAGTGAAATTACATCTACCAGCAATGTCAGCACATCTACCATAAGTGGAATAACATCAACTGACAATGTCAGTAGTCCAATGACAAGTGAAATTACATCTACCAGCAATGTCTGCACATATACCATGAGTGGAATAACATCAATTGACAATGTCAGTAGTCCAATAACAAGTGAAATTGCATCCACCAGCAATGTCAGCACATCAACGATGAGTGAAATGACATCAACCGACAATGTCAGTAGTTCAGTAACAAGTGGACTTACATTCAACAGCAATCAAACCACATATACCATAAGTGGAATAACATCAACTGACAATGTCAGTAGTCCAATAACAAATGAAATTACATCTACCAGCGATGTCAACACATCTACCATGAGTGGAATAACATCAACTGACAATGTCAGTAGTCCAATAACAAGTGAAAATGCATTCACCAGCAATGTCAGTACATCTACCATGAGTGGAATAACATCACCTGGCAATGTCAGTAGTCCAATAACAAGTGAAATTACATCTACCAGCAATGTCAGTACATCTACCATGAGTGGAATAACATCACCTGGCAATGTCAGTAGTCCAATAACAAGTGAAATTACATCTACCAGCAATGTCAGTACATCTACCATGAGTGGAATAACATCACCTGGCAATGTCAGTAGTCCAATAACAAGTGAAATTACATCTATCAGCAGTGTCAATACATCTACCATGAGTGGAATAACATCAACTGACAGTGTCAGTAGTCCAATAACAAGTGGAATGACATCATCTGACAACATCAGTATTTCAGTGTCATTTGATGCAAGCGAAACAGTATTAACTGACGCTGTCAGCAGTTCTCTGAGTACAGGAGAAGTTACCACAGGCAGAACATTATTGAGTGACAGCATGAGTAGTTCAGTTAGCACAAGCAGAAATACAGCAGTATCATCTGAAACAACTTTGACCGACACCATTAGCAACAGCGTTGCAACATCAACTGAACTGGCAACAACAGAGACAACGTCAGTCGGCAATGTCAGCATTTCTGTCGCTAGCTCACACTTTTTCACTTCCAATAGTAATACTATTGGCACCAATTCATCTGGTAGTGCTGATTATTTTCCTTCAACTGTGGCAGGTATATTCACTGGAATTCACAGCTATTATTGTGTTTTGATGTTTCTTTAATACAATTTTGGACATTTCTTATTTCAAAATTTGAACGTTCAAAATTGTGGGAGTGACAGGGACAGAGAAAGGAGAAAGGAGGAGAGAGAGAGAGAGAGAGAGAGAGAGAGAGAGAGAGACAGAGACAGAGACAGAGACAGAGACAGAGACAGAGACAGGGTTCCCGGAAGATTCGGTACCGGAAGATTCGGTACCGGAAGATTCGGTACCAAAACTTTACTTGTGGAAGATTCGGTACCGGAAGATTCGGTACCGGTTCGACATACACATAAGATGACGCCTCACCTGCTGCTGGTATTTGTCCGCTTTAACTGTCGCGCGTCATTAGCGGACACCCAGCGTTCAGGCGCGCTTTTGCTCATCCCAGAGACATAATGGATGTAAACAGATTGTAAACTCGCAATACGTGCAGGGAACTTGAGCTGTTTAATGCGACCTTCTAGAAAAGGCCCAAAATAGATAGATATGCTACGGTAGTACGTTTTACATGTAAAGCAAGGCAGGGTTTAAGCTAGGCCGTTTCCGGAGGGAAAATTGACCCGATTCAACGGCTCCCGGACCGCTCCCACCCGCCGTGCGATTACTATCGTAGCTTGTCGTTATTTTCCTACCCCGCGTTAGAACGGTCTTATCCGCCCACCCCACGGGGGCAATAAGGTGGCATGAGCCCCAGCGGGTCCCGCGCACCCAACGGTACCGAATCTTCCGTGCCCGGTACCGAATTTTCCGGTACCGAATCTTACGTCCCGAATCTTCCGGTACCGAATCTTCCGGTCACCCAGAGACAGAGAGAGACAGAGACAGAGAGACAGAGACAGAGAAAGGAGAGAGTGAGAGAGATGGGGAGAGCGAGAAGGAGAGAGATGGAGAGAGAAGGAGAGAGAGATTTAGTGTCTGCCAATGTTTTTTAAATTTAATAACGTTTGGGGTAACGTGTGTTAAATATTGAGAACATTTCAAAATTTTATTTGCCAATAATAATTTGTCAGATGTAACCTTGAATCTTCTATGACAGTGATTAATTTCTTTAGTTGATATTGTTACAATGAGTTTACTATAACTTGTGTTTAACCATGGGCGCCTGCAACTTAGGAGGGCAAGAGGGGGCACTTTCCCCCCCACCCTGGAGAATGCAAATACCAATATTTCACATTGAAATTTGAAACCCTTGCTAAAATATTAACCGTGACCATTGTGCTAAAATTTGTTTTGCCCCTCCTGAAAAAATGTATGCGATGTAACCATAACCATTGTGTTTTGACCCTCCTCGAAAAAATTGTATGTGCACCCATGTGTTTAACTCTGATCTTTTGTTACAATCAGTAACTTTGTTGGTAGAATTCTAATTATTTTCTTTTAACATGCTTACTAATCCAATCCATATTGAAAAGTGGAAAGTTAGCTGTTTCAATAAGTCATTTGTTTCAATAAAAAGTGTCTGACTCACATATTGTTACTAGTAGACTCACTACAAGTATTGTCAATTGTTGTGATAACACAGCATGCAATCCTTGGTCACTATTAGTGCTATAGCATGGTCAAGCTAATATCATGCAGTTTAAACAGATTTTTTCTTAGTATCTCTGTTCCATGATATCATCTTTGAGAGACATGATCAATTGATCATGTTATCTTTATCACCAAAGTTGTTCCATTTGTGTTTGGCCGACATGAAACCAGTCAATGCTATGATGTACATTTCCATCTGCCTGGCAGTAATTATTTTGGCTTCATGATAATAGATTTCAATTATTTTATTTAAAAAATCAACATTCTACAGATGAAGAATTTGCTTTGAATACAGTTCCACATATTTCCTAATATTTCCTAATCTTCTTTAGACTTAGTAGACTTGAAGTTGTTGATTTTGTCAGCTTTGTGATTTCCCTGTTTGGCTTTTTCCCTAGTTTCTGTTGAACCTTATCTGATTAATCTCATCACCAGCTTCTATAGTGCCACTTCATAATGCATAGAGGCATCAGCCGATGGCACACCAAATCATAATAGCGCAAGATCCACGTCAAACCCGGGATATCATGCTGGATAACCCAGGCACGTACTGTTTCCCTCTGACTGACCTCTGGAATGACCTGGTCTTTTGAGGATGGATTTGAAGTACCATCGATTGATACCCTTAGGTATTAGAACCGATGCTATAGAATGCATTATTATTATTATTATTATTATTATTATTATTATTATTATAACGATGGCTTAATTTCAATTCAGGCATTACATTTCTTTTGGTTAAACTTCTTTTCAATCAACCAATTAATAAGCTTCTATGGCGCCAGTATCATGATGCCTATCATGATATCTATCATGATACTAGATACACTATCATGATACTAGAATATTGGCTGATGGCGTACCAAATCCAATCCAAATTGGAGCCAGGTCAACCCAGAAAGGTCAGTCGGATCAGTGGGGGGGGGGGAGCAATCTAAGAGGGATAGGCCAAGCCAAACAGGTACGTTTTAAGATTTGATCTAGAAGATGATAACAATGTGCTGGTGATACAAAGTGAGAAGATAATGTTTGTTGGTGTAAGAAATTTGTTGAGTGATTGCTTTGAATCTGTTTCTAAATAGAGGAATTATATTCCTATGTGCTTTGTAGCATCATCTACTTCACTGTCTACTGTTCTGGTGCTTAATACAAGTGACGCATTTTCCTCTTTCTGGGTGAAGACAGGTTTGTTTAGAGGGAACTTTCATGCATGGACTTTTCGCCCTCATGAGCTGGTCACCCCTTGTGGTTAAGTCTCGGGGGTTAAAGCTGAAGGTGGGTTAGGGTAACTGCCAAGTTGAATCAGCCCTAGAAGGCGAAATTTCCAGATTTCATTATACAGGGTGGTGCTAAAAAACCCGAACTAGTCACAGTTAGGTTTGCATTTAATAAAGTCCGGTATTTTTATGCGCCACCCTGTAGATTTTAGATGTAATGTAATGTAGTTTACAGGGGTCGGCAAATTTTTGGACAGCAAGGGCCAAATTTCTATGGCAGTTTCTATCCAAGGGCCAGATAATTAAATAATTTTCTGTCTGAGAGCCAACTGGCCCCAAAAAGTTTTAAAGTTTCTGTTTTTTATAGTAAGTTTGTGCTGGAAAAAATTTAAAAGTTCTCAAAAAATATAATATCAAGTGCAAAAAATCAGCGATGACCTTTTTGCTTGTCAGGCTTAAAAAGGGTGATGACTATCTTTTACAAAAAAAAAACTGTGGGTGCCGGAGGGCCGGATGAAACTCACTGATGGGCCGGGTGTAGCCCGCGGGCCGTAGGCTGCCGACCCCTGTACTATACAAATACCACATTACATTTGTTTTAGCTTCTCTTTAGTATTGAGTTTGTTTGCTTCTCTAATACTCTCCCAATGCTGATGAGTTGTATTGATTGTGTAGCTTGGAATAATTGTTTTCATTATTGCTTTTTAAATCCTAAATATTGTTTGCTTCATTACTTGGACCACTGTACAGTTGTAATGTAAAATTGACTGTAATGCATGGTGGTAATGTAATGTAAGAGTTAGTGTATTTATCTGGCATACTATAGCAACACAAGAGGCCACAAATGCAAATTGTTTAAGCAGAGGGTGGGTCCAAGAAAGAAACAATTTTTTAGTGCAAGGGTTGTGGACAAATTGGGACAAATGGAACAGTTTGGACGAGGTGGGAGTGACAGTTGAAACAGTAAACGGATTCAAAGGATATCTCGATAAAGTAGGTTATTGAATGCAGATGGTTACATCAGTGGTTTTCACACAGGCTTACCTAGCCTCCTAAACCACTTTAAATCACATTATTATTATTATTATTATTATTATTATTATTATTATTATTATTATTATTATTATTATTATCTGGCTTCTCTTTCAACTGACACTTAGAGGCACTTCCAATTTAGGAGTGAATCTGACTCCATCATGAAAAGCCATAATGTTTCTATTAACTAATTATTATATTATTTTACATGTTATACTAATATTAATGTATGTTCTTGATTGTAAGGCACGCATTATGAAATTTTACACAAATATCTACTTGTATATTAATTTGGTTGGTGCCAATGAAAATATTGCAATTCTCAGGACATAAGAAAAAGAGTGTCAGAGATTATACAACAGTGCTAGGACAAAATGTCCGCAGACAAAATGTCATCCTAACCCTAACCCTAAACCGTGACATTTTGTCCCCATGACATTTTGTCCCCATGACATTTTGTCCCCATGACATTTTGTCCATGACATTTTGTCCCCATGACATTTTGTCCCCATGACATTTTGTCCGTGACATTTTGTCCGCGGACATTTTGTCCTCGTGACATTTTGTCCGTGACATTTTGTCCGCGGACATTTTGTCCGGCCACGTATACAACAGATCAATTGGAAGTTTTTAATTTTTTAAATTTTCTCTTAGATTTATGACATTCTCTTTTTCTGTCGCTTTGCACAACGAAATTGACTTTTTATGAATTTATCGGGCTTCTTAGAACTGAATGTTCACATTGAATTCATCTGAATGTTCAGTAATTCAGGTGCGACCAGACGGCAATGATGATGTCTACAGTTCGGCTTTCCAGACGAAGATGGAGAGGCAACTGGCGGAGACATACAACCTGGCGATGTGGATCCGGGCGAATTCGAGGCGGCGCAAAAAAAGAGCGGTGACGTATTACAACGCCACAATACAGGTGATGCCTCGTTGTTGGCAGTGCTACGACTAGCGAGCTAGAAATCTCTGATTGCTTTCAGCACAATTTAATCTGGGCGTGCGTGGCTAGCGGCTTTTTGAGACACCTTAGGTTTAGAAAATTGCTTCAAGCTTTTAGTCGGCGCAGAAAGTAGTCTGATTCAGTGTTTATCCGGGCATGTTAAGGGGAGATCCCCCCCACACACCCACAAAAACCCACCCCAAATAACAGCATTGACACATTTTGCATTGAACCGTGTCTCTTCCCCTCCAGCCAACTCAATCCCCCCCCCAAGGCCTGGAATCTGTATAAACACCGGTCTGATTTATAAAAATTTAAAAAAAAGACAGAGGAACTGGATTGGACACGTACTAAGAGGAGAATCATTACTCAGAACAGTAATTGAGGGAAGAATATCAGGAAGGAGGACAAAAGGAAGACCAAGGAGGACGCTACTGGACTGGATGATGAAAACAGACGCACAGCGTCACAAGACCTATGCAGAAATCAAAGAAGAAGCAAGACGCAGAGAGGAATGGAAACAATGGAGCCCTGAACCTGTCCCAGGACAGAGAACATGATGACGATGATGATGATGATGATGATGGTGATGATGATGATGATGATGATGATGATTTATAGGAGTTTGCGGTCAAATTGTCAGTATGCCAGCAGCGCTATTGATAAACTCGAAGGCTTTTCCTATCTTACAGAGATTTCTTTCTGTTTTCAGATAACAAACATAACACGTGAATACTTTGCCAATCCGCTTGACACAGACTTAATCTATTACCTCGTGCAGAACAGCAATTTTACGACGATCACTCCGGCGCAAGAAACTGTATCATTGATCAACCTTCTTGGCATAGAGCAAGTCTCGAGCATTTTGGGATACCCGGTGACGACCTTGGCCGAACGTAAGTATGCAGTGGCGTAGCGTGACTTTTGGGGGCCCGGGGGGCATCTTTGTCACGGGGGCCCCAAAGTTTCAAAATTTCGGGCTGATGAGCAAAAAAAAAAAAAAAAAAAAAAAAAAGGTCGTCAGCGCGTTCACTTCTATCGTTAGGGTTAAGAAGTTAGGGTTAGGGTTAACCCTAACCTAACCCTAGCTTAGTTAGGGTTAACCCTAACCTAACCCTAGCTTAGACCCCTCTTTGGGGCCCCCCCCCGCCCGGGGCCCGGGGGGCAGTCGACAAAGTGCCCCCGCCCCCCACGTTACGCCACTGTAAGTATGATAGCTCATTTGCTTGATAAACTCATAACCCAGACACACACACACACACACTCACACATGCACACAAGACCACATTTTGTGATGTGGTGCCTCAATGGCTGACTCTGCTCGGAGACAAGCTGTCTACCCGGGTTCAGCAACATGTCTACCCGGGTTCAGCAACATCCAATGTATGCGAAATGCATTGATTTCAACATGATATATATATATATTATACATATATATCGTTTTAAACGCAATGTATTTTACAGTGTAGTGACGTCATCAACTTCCGGTTACTTGAAATGCGTAGAGAGTTCATTTCCGAGTGTGACCACCAAATTGCATAGCTGTATCACCAAGCAACCTCCAGTTGTAGCAGTTAAGAGAGGCTATGGTGTTAAAAACTCAATGGACCCAAGTTCGTGGACCCAACCATGGCTGACGTCAGTCTTTACTTTAAGAGGTCTATGATACTCATAAAAAATTCATATTTAATATACTCGTGTAAAAGGGTCGTCACTCGATTTTTATGAGGAAATTTTGCCATGAAATGAAGAAAATATAGAAAATTCTACACGCTTTGCCCAGTGTTTAATCTAGACTCTGGACTCCGGGGGGAAACTGACAAAGCCGGGGGGAAATCAGCTAGGGGCTGCTGTTAGTTGATGTAGTAAGCAAAATTTCCGGGGAATTTGAAAGGGCAATTTCCCCCGGAAACGGCCTAGATTAAACCCTGGCTTTGCCTGAACTGGCAAAACGTCCACGCCCCACCTAAATGTTTCCACGCCCCACCGGTGGGGCGTGCACCCCACTTTGAGAAACACTGCTGTACGACGTATGTTTTGTTCGTTTCAGCATACTTACCTGATACTCAGTCCTCTTCGTCGAATAATCTGTGGATTATCGGAGCCGTGATTGGAGGAGTCGTTGGATTAGTCTTCATTATCTGGCTCATCCTATTCACTTACATTCAGTGCACCAGGCCACCGAAGAGCAGGCCTGTTAGTCGTCAGGTCACTGCCAGGTCAACTGCGATGGACGAAGACTTGACGGAGAGAAATGGGAAAGTTGTGCCACAGGTGACGTATGCTCTTTCCTGTTGTTGTTGTTGTTGTTTTTGTTGTTTGGTTTTGTTATTTGTAGTTGCTGTTGTTGTTGTTGGTGGTGGTGATAGTGATGGTGTTTTTGGTTGTGGCTTTCGTGTAGTTGTCGTTGTCGTTGATGATGATGATGGTGGTGATGAAGAAGAAGAAGATGATGATGATGATGATGATGATGATGATGATGATGATGCTGGTGATGATAGCATAGATCGATCGATTGATTGATTGATTGATTGATTTTCAGCTACAAACTGCCACGGGTATGATTTTTTCTCTGATTCTCACTCAGAAGTGACCATCGACTGACGCTAAAGAAGTTTTCTTTATTTATTGACTCTCCTTTCTTTTGTAGCATTTATTTATTTGTGTTTTGTTGATTTCAGACTTTTTCGGAACTGACCGTAGACAGTTCCACCCAAGCTTCGGCCAGAGTAGATCAAGCGACCAGCGTACGCTCGCTCTCGACTGCGGACAAGTATGCGTAAGTTTCCGCATTTCCCACCCGCTGGGTCATTGTCGACCAATGGGTGCAATAAATCCCCCAAATTCCACAGCAAATAAATCATGCACTTCTTTTGCAGGAAGTTAAATATTTAGCATTGTTATGTGAAGACATGGATATTGGATATGCTTCAATGCAGTGTTTATTCTAGCCACCTTGACATTGGGGGGGAGTTTGAAATGTTTGGGGGAGATTTTCTCTCCACGCTTTTGGGAATTTCCACCCCCAAGCCAACATATACAAATTTTTGGGGAATTTGAAAACTTTGGGGAGAATCCCCCAAAACAGGCCTAGAATAAACTCTGCTTCAATGTCACAGTGCAATGCATAGTCTTGAAAAAAGTAGCAAATATATATTCAGACGTGTTGGGCTCGATAGCCTTTTGCTGGACTGACCTTGGCCACGGTCCTCAATTCTTAGCCTTTGAACCAAAAGACCGAAATCCTCTGCCTTGAATCTCTGTCTTTGCTACCCAATTTTTCTTAACATCTTGTAGCTACCATAATAATACTAATACTAATAATAATAATAATAATAATAATAATAATAATAATAATAATAATAATAATAATAATAATAATAATAATAATAATAATAATAATAATAATAATAATAATAATAATAATAATAATAATAATAATAGTAATAGTAGTAGTAGTAGTAGTAGTAGTAGTAGTAGTAGTAATAATAATAATAATAATAATAATAGTAGTAGTAGTAGTAGTAATAATAATAATAATAATAATAATAATAATAATAATAATAATAATAATAATAATAATAATAATGTGATTTAAAGTGGTTAAGTAAGCCTGTGTGAAAAGCACCCATGTACATTTGAAGATTATCATCGTCAAACTGGTTTGGAGTTTAGTCAGGTAGTCCTGCATACTTAAATCTTGTGATATTCAGGTTTTATTTTCTATTGTGTTCTAGTTTGGTTCTCTTTCAAATTTCAGTCAGGTGGGAGAATTCTATGGTGACGGTGCAGATGATCTCTATGCTAGAGTCGTGAAAACACCAAAGAGTATGTCTCCATTTTATAATTTCTAATAGTTGTGTTATGTAGAACAGTGCCTTTGCAATTTACTTCTCACACATTTACTGATATCTTATTATGTTTGCATCTACACTATCCACAGATAGATTACTTCTACTGGATTCCATTTGAACTCTGTCCTTAATTTATGTGCGAATCTTAGCACTGTGTCATATCTTCTTCTTCTCCTTCTTCTTCTTCTTCTTCTTCTTCTTCTTCTTCTTCTTCTTCTCCTCCTCCTTCTTCTTCTTCTTCTTCTTCTTCTTCTTTTCCTCATTCTTATCCTCCTTCTTGTTCTTGTTCTTCTTTTCCTCCTCCTCCTCTTCCTTCTTGTTCTTGTTCTTCTTTTCCTCCTCCTCCTCCTTCTTCTTCTCGTCGTCGTCGTCCTCCTCCCCTTCTTGTTCTTTTCCTCCTCCTCCTCCTCCTCCTCCTCCTCCTCCTCCTCCTCCTCCTCCTCCTCCTCCTCCTTCTCCTCCTCCTCTTCCTTCTTCTTCTTCTTCTTCTTCTTCTTCTTCTTTTCCTCCTCCTTCTTCTTCTTCCTCTCGTCATCGTCATCCTCCTCCTCCTTCTCCTCCTCCTCCTCTGTCTTCTTCCATCATCTATGATGGCCATGAATTTAAAACGAGATGACTCCAGGTCTTCCTGTCTCTGGTCACGTGCCCTCAATATGACATGGTAGAGCTCTCAGAGGCAGTCTTTCTTCCCCCATTCTTGACAGGTGTCCAAACCACTGTAGTCTTCTCCTTCGGGTTTTGAATATTGATGTGTCCGTCATATTTGTTCTTTCTCTGGCATGTCATATATTTGAATATATTTTGTATTTTCAGCAGCCTTAGAAAATGGACAGGAGAAGCGAAAAAAGTAATTGTAATTGATTATGTGATTGATGTTTTCGAGAAAAATTTGACTATTGAATTTCTAGTTTGTGCTAAAATTAACGTAGCTGAATTTTTATGTAAATTTTCGAAGAATTTTAGACATTTTTCAAAAATAATTTTCTCTCTGGTGTTTTTGTGACAAATTTCTATGCTTTGTGTAACAAATGGAGCTTTAAAATAATGACTCTCGGCAGAGCTTACGTTTTATCATAATTTATTTTACAGGCGTAAGAAGCAGAAGAGGAAATCAGATGAAGAAGATGTAGGTTCATATTGCCTAATAATAATAATAATAATAATAATAATAATAATAATAATAATAATAATAATAATAATAATAATAATAATAATAATAATAAGGTTTTGAAGTGGTTCAAATGGGGTCTGCCTTGTTTGAGTAGCACAATGACATAGTCACATGTAGGGCACAAAGGGGGCCCGCCCCCCCCTATTCAGATTGGACCAGTCGTTAGATTTGTCCAAAACCGTTGAGCAGTTTGGGGTTGGGTGCAGTGGGGTAGGGGTAGTATTAGATTGAGGAAAACCCACCAGACAGCAGACCTTAAAGCATTTCAGATGACAAACTTTTTTGCTTGTCAGGACTTTTGGACCAAAAAATGTGAAAGTGCCCCCACCCCCTAGTCTGGAATCCTGTCTATGCTACTGGAGAACCACAATGTTCCACCCATCCATTAATTTGCATTATGGTCTTGCTGTGTAAACTCATTCTTTGCTCTCTTGTCCTCTTGTAGGAGGTTTTGTTTGTCTTCTTGTCTTTATATCTACAAGTACAAAACTGTACAGCATTTAATATTATAAATGCCTAATTCAGTTACTGTATAACTGCTGTGTACATTATTTTATCTGCAGTCTAACAGCTGTACAAGACAAATCTAGTATTCTTTGGCACTTAGTAATGCATGGATTGAAGGTCCATAAACCGCATATATAATTTTTATACACACACACACACACACACACACACACACACACACACACACACACACACACACACACATATATATATACATTATATATATATATATATATATATATACAATATGTAAAGCTCCATTTTGAAATTTCATTCTGTCATGCATTGATTTAATGTATTTTAGGCATACGCCATTGTCGAATTTCCACTGAGGTAATGTTATGTTTCTTTCGAAGAAACTGTATACATAATTATGATAATGATGATGATGATGATGATAATAATAATAATAATAATAATAATAATAATAATAATACTAATAATAATAATAATAATAATAATAATAATAATAATAATAATAATAATAATAATAATAACAATTATGCTTGATTACGCCTTTGGTTATTAGGCCTACTGCTTGGAGGAATGTAAGATATTTATTGAACCCATGTGGTAAGTGCAGTGAAATAATAATACCGGTAATAACGATTCTAATTTCTGCAGAGATATTGATTACATTGCCTTTACAGAACAACATGAGGAAGTTGTCTATAGCTTAGAGATGAATCTGCCTTTGTGTTTTAGTGAAATTCCAACAGAATCAGACGCACAGACTTTCCAAGTTTGTGAACGTAAGCCACTGTTCAGATGAAATAGAGAGACTCAACATTGATTTTATGCACATCAAACTATTATTACTAAATATTATTATATATTATTATTACTATTATTACTATATATTATTATATATTATACTATTATTACTATATATTATTATATATTATTATTATGTACTATATATTAATATATATTATACTATTATTACTATATTATTATTATTATTATTATTATTATTATTATTATTATTATTATTATTATTATGTACTATATATTATTATATATTATACTGTTATTTCTATATATTATTATATATTATTATTATGTACTATATATTGATATATATTATTATTATGTACTATATATTAATATATATTGTACTATTATTACTATATATTATTATATATTATTATTATGTACTATATATTATTATATATTATTATTATGTACTATATATTAATATATATTATACTATTATTACTATATATTATTATATATTATTATTATGTACTATATATTATTATATATTATACTGTTATTACTATATATTATATATTATTATTATTATTATTATGTACTATATATTATTATATATTATAGTATCATATACCGGGTATATTACTAATTTTACTATATTACAATATTACTTCTTTCTGCCCAACCACAACGAAAGTTTCATGATGTGGATCATCTGAAAGAAGTGTTAACATTTTGTTGGGATCAGATCGGACAGGATTTGACAGACAAAGCGATTAACCAGTGGTTGGGCAGAATTTTACTGGTTATTTGGGTTAAACGGGGACACATTGAACATCGTTTGGACTTAAGACTACCTTCCGTAGTTTGTTGGCAAACTTTGTTTTAAGCATCGTATGTTAATGTTGTAATGACGTCAATTTCGAGTCTACCTGTTTGTTACCGTCTGTCTTTGTCATGTGTTAGGGCAATGTTAACCCCTTAACTGGGTGCCCCGAGTAACGCTCGTCCATTTTACATTGAGTTACAAATAGTTGCCCAGTTAAGGGGTTAATTACCTTAGATATTTCAAATTCTCAAGTAAATATTCTCAACTTTCGTATTTTTATTTCCTTCGTACCTTAAACATCAAGAAAGTTACATTGCTTCAAAATGTTATAACGAGGTTCTACTGTAGTTAAATAAGTTAATGACACCTTGAAAGAATTTCTCTCTTGTTCTTTCTCCCTGAAACGCCACATAATGACACTGTGTAGTCAAACCTTCGTAAAGTCATCCTTTAGTATAGCTGCCTTTGTTACCAATGCCGTTGATCAGTCAGTTCCAGGAGTGCCTTGAATATGATAATCACTGAGTTTGATTGTACATTGGTAGATGCACTGCTGATGTTTGTTGTTGATTTTAAGCACTGGCTCCCGTTCACACTCCGCTCTTCCTCGGCACGAATTCGAACCGAAGCAAGGTACTGTGGGACCCATACGAGGCCGCAGACAAGTCAGCAGAGATACTGACCACTGAGAATGAGGTTGGTGGGCATAACACACACACACACACACACACACAGCACAGCACAGCACAGCACAGCACATCATATTAGGCAATATGCACCCAGTGACATAGCCATCTTATGCAAGGCGGGGTTGTTAACTGAAGGTACTATGCAACTGAACACTGAAGCCGCGGCCGAACACCCCACCCCCACACTACCCCTCCTTCAACAAAAAGTCAATGGATTTACTACATAAATTGTGTTGGTAATTTTTTTAAAAGTGGGGTTGTTTGAACAACCCCAAACAACCTCATGGCTATGCCACTGTATGCACCACCATAGGACCAGTGGCGGCTCTAGGATTTGGCAAGTGGGGGGGGGGGGTGGCGTTGGGGTGGCAACTTCTAATCATAGGGGGGGCAACCATTTGTTGTTTAATGTATGTAGCATTAAGTATAGGGTCCCAACAGGGGAGGAGGGCACTGGGGGGCCAGGCACTCAATAGGGGGGCACAGCCCCCCCCGGTGGAGCCGCCACTGCATAGGACACAAACGCACACACATGTATAACCTTCTGGATCTACCCGGTATGTGTTTTGCAATAAATGCTGAAAGTATAAGCTGTATTATGTGAATACTTCTCCACAGTTTCATTGTAGTGTCTTTTGCACCCACAAATAATTAATTAATTGAACACTTTTGCTTTTTATTGGATAAATTTTATGAACAGCATGGCTCCTGTGCATGGGAAATGCATGTAGCCATTCAATGGTATTAGTACCATTGTAACTGAGAATTGTAATAACCAAACATGCAATCGTGAGATTCCACTGCCGTTAATGCTGTTGTTAATTCGTGAATAATTACTTAATTAATTATTATTAATTATAATTATTAATAATTATTATTAATAATTACTTAATTAATTACTAGTAAATATTAGTTTTGTCTGACTCTGACTTAGATTTCTTGTTTTACACAATTTTAGGTTTTCCCAACCAAGAAGAGTAGTCCATTGCCTGAACAGCAGGGTACCGACACAAATCAGAATTCGAATGGACTTGAAGATTCCGCTAGATTTCCGATTCTCCGATCCACGGAACTGCCTCTGGCAAAGCAAAGCACACTGAACGCGCTTCGCGCTGCCAATCTTCTGCCGTCCGAGGACTACACAAGTGTCGTTCTCGACACGGTGACGTTTAGGCCGAGGCAGCGACCCCACGTCAAGGAAACCTCGGTCGACGCTACGACCCTCGACGTCGGTTCTGCGCGACCGTCTGTCGTGACTCGACCCGCGTGGTCGACGGTAGACGAGACGGAGCCGGAGCAGGACGGCCAGAAATCCGCGGAGAGAAGTTCGCAGAAAGCGCGGAAACCGCCGAAGTATTTTCACGGTGAGGCGCCGCCTGGTGATCGGTCTTGGAGAAATGATTTTGGTGGCGATGAATACTTCTCGAATGCATGACGCACCAAAATATGTGCAAAACTTTTGTGTTGGCCTCGATGTTTAATCTAGGCTCTGGACTCCGGGGTGGGGAGGGGCGAAACTGACAAAGCTGGGGAAAAGTCAGCTAGGGGCTGCTGTTAGTTGCTGTAGTATGCCAAAATTTCCGGGAGGAGTTTGAAATTTCCGGGGGTGGGGAAAGGGCAATTTCCACCCAGAAACGGCCTAGATTAAACCATGGTCGGCCTTCCGTGATGCATGCAACCGCAACTCATATAAAACATTCCGAGGTGCTCGAGTCAAAATTTGCTTTAGATCTTCGATATTACTTGAGATTTCCTATATTTTGAATATTTTGATGGATTTTCAAAGGCGTTCCACTTTTATTTGTGAAGACAAATTTTAAGAGAGCTACTCCCTCTGAAAGATTTGCTTCAATATTGTTGATATTTCCTTTTTGACTTTGGTTTTGTTTCTTCTCGTTTTTAAAGCATTGCTTTTGTGTGTGTATGTATAACTATATTTATAATTGTATCATATATTAAATTTGTTACATTTTATATAATATTTTAAATTTATTTACAAGTGAAGTTATTGTTAATGGTCATGTATATAGTGCATGATAAATAAGGAGCTCACATTGCAGACATTAGAAATTTGGACTCAACAGCACCTTGGAGATGAAATACAACGTTTCAGTGGGTCTGGGTTAAGTCAGGTCAGGTTTTCGTCCTCGATCTGTGTCCAGCTATCGAATACACTCCATGACATCTCTCCAAAGTTCTCTGTCCTTTGCCATTTCTTTCAAAGTCATTCAGTGTCTTCCGTCAGTTTTTCCGTTGAGATTCAGCTAAGTGGTGGTGCCAAATTCTCACTCACCCCTTTGATATGCCTGTTTATGGTACAACCAGGGGTATAGCCAGGATTTTGATTTTGGGGTATAATGTCATTTAGGGGCAATATAAATCTTTAAAATCTTAAGAAACACATTGAACATTTTAAGGTAGTCTAATTTTTGAGGGGGGGTAGATATATATACCGATATAGCCTCGTTGCTACGCCCCTGGGTACAACCTGTTAAGGGTATTTTGTGCATAGTTAGACCAGAGGAAACTTAACAATGGGTTATCATACTTATTGCAATACTTGTAAATATGACTTTGTAACTTCAACTCCACAGGAGAGGGCTCCAAAAAATGTATGGCACGCTACAGAGAGGAGAATGTATAAAAATATGACTTTTGCAAGCGTTATACAGTATATGGATGGTCCCTATAAACATATCGTTGGCATTGGAAACATTCAGTGAGGTTGTAACTGTCCATGCCAGCACATATCATTAATTATCATTGTAATGCTGCTTTGTGTTGTGCGTGGAAGTTTTCTTGCATTTCAGCTTCAGCATTGGATATCAATAGCACTTAATGTAATATTCTGGAACCTCATTAAGTCATAATATTTTGTTTAATTGTTTTGTAACTTTGAAACTGCATCAATGGTCCAACCATATAGTATGTATGCACTGAGGGAAAGGGGTTTGGGCTTGGGAGAATTTGCATATGTACAGCGTGCATACAGAGGGTTGAAAATATGTATTTTTTGCTTACGTACTATATGGATGAGCCCCAACTAGTTGGTCTCGATAGTTTGTAACTGCAAAGCTGTTACTTAAGAGTTGACTTTATTGACACGTTCTGTTTAAAATAAACTCGATTCTTCAGAATGCATTACAACTATTAACTGGAGTTTATTTTAATAGGAAATATTCACAAAAACAACAAATGTAGAACTGTCAACTGCATTTCTCTCGAACCTTTTCCAAATTGACACAGCAGTGATATAAAAATTTAAAGCTGCCGTGTTTTTACATCAATATGCAGTCCAAGCTGTGGCGTAGACAAGGGGGGATTTGGGGGTTAAAACCACCCTTGGATGCCGACAAAAAATTTTTAACATGTTTCCATACTTTTTTATTTTCGGACGCAGTTTTGGGGGTCAAACCCCCTTTGGCTGCCGACCCAAAATAATTTCTAAGTGCTATGGAATGTAAAGATGTAAGGTGATGACTTTTTTTGCTTGTCAGCACATCTCAAAAGGAAAAGGTACAAGAGGATGACTTTTTTGCTTGTTAAAATTTTTCAAACTTGGTCATGATCAAAACCAAAACCCCCGCTTTTGGAAATCCTGGCTACGCCTCTGAGTCCAAGCAGCATGGCTACCAGTCGGCAGCGCCAGAAGCAAGATAGTCTTTGCGGCCAATGTTCTGCGCCTGTTTATTCTGCGCTGCTTCGAGCTTTGGACAATCCGTGATTCTGTGACCAAGTCCACCGCAATACGAACATCCAATTTCACCTACGTTTAAAAAGCAATGAACTTAGCACCACTTAAAGTTAACACAGTTAATTGACATAATTGATGTAAAGTTAACAGTTAATTGACGTAATTGATGTAAAGTTAACACAGTTAATTGGTAAAGTTAGCACAGTTAATTTACGTAATTGAAGTAAAGTTAACACAGTTAATTTACGTAACTGATGTAAAGTTAACAGTTCTCAGTAGAATGCAAGCATTTGGATTAAAATGTGGGGGCCAACCCCTAAGACTTCTCCCTTACCTACGGTAGCCTCTAAAAAAGTGGGGGGCATTATGACAGTGGCACCACACAAGTTGATTGACTGAGTGATCATGAATTGCATATGCTTGGGGGAGGGGAATGACCACTGCATCGTGAAGATTTTTAACTTACTTAGACCCTCCCGTTCCCTCTGGAACATTGGGCGACTAAATTTTTACAGTGGGAACAAATTTTCTTCAACGAAAGTGGCATGGTTAAGAATATTTTTCCCAGTCAGTGATTCTTCATTCCATGATCTGTGAAAAAGTCTTCAGGGCTAGCAGCGCTTTAATTATTATTATTATTATTATTATTATTATTATTATTATTAGCTAGACGATTTCTATAGCGCAGTAAACATGGCAAAAATGGCCAAAGACAAGAGCGCTGTACAATACTACATGTGCCCAATAATAAGAAAAAAAGTACAATCGATCGCGGATAATCCTAATTCACCTCCCAAGTTGAGGTTCTTCTCGTTTTCAGACACCAGCATCGCCAGGAATTCTGGCACAGACTGCTTTGCTTCAATCAGCAAATGCTTCAAATCCAGCAAGATAGACTCGTCTAGAAAACGCCAACAGCAATAAACACAGCAACAACCAACACAAAGGATATATCCAGTGTTTAATCTAGACTCCTGGACTCCGGGGGGTGGGGGGTGGGATTGACAAAGCCGGGGAGGCTGACAAAGCCGGGGTGGAATTCTGCTAGGGGGCTGCTGTCCATGTAGTATGCCAACATTTCTGGGGGGAGTTTGAAATTTCCGGGGGAGAAAGGGCAATTCCCCCCCAGGAACGGCCTAGATTAAACACTGGATATATCCTCCAAAGCCATAACATCCCAGCCATGACGATCCCTTGGATAAAATGCCCCTTGGATAAAATGACCCTGACTGGCCGACCTCTACCTTTTGGCTGATAGCTAATTCAAATTTAGACTAAGCGCCTAAGAATAAGGGCTCATCCATATAGTACATATGCAAAAAGGCATATTTTTACCCCTCCCCCGTTTGCACAGCATAAATAGGCAAAATATCCTAAATCCAACACCCCTCCCCTCAGAGCATATGTACGTGCTATATGGATGGACCCTAAGCAACCACTGTGGTACTACTTTCAAAAGTGCAACATAAATTCACGAGGTCTTACTTACTGATAGATCAGAAAATTAAAAACGTTATACACCACGTGCGTGATTTAACCTCTTGACTGCGTCGTGACGACGAGCGTCGTCATAAATTTCTATTCGCCGTTGCGGCGTGACGACGAGCGTCGTCATATAGTAGTATGTATTCCCATTGTGCTGTAATGGTCTTATGCCCGCAGTATTGAATTGCCTAATGACCGCAGTAGTGAATAGATATTTTTGTTGCTGAGTAGCTGAGTAGCTGATGCCTGGATGGAAGTCACGTGACATCAGTGACACTATCAAGGGCGGGAAAAGGGGTGTGTCTGGATGTAAGCAGGATAATCAAGCAGCAGTCCGTCGGATAAGTTGACTGTTTCCAGTCCTATCATACACAAATTAAATATTAACAGTGACTTTTCTGCCATTTTCAGTAAGCCAGTTGACGTGAAAAAATTGCGTTAACTTTTTAAAAACTTTTTTGATAACTGCATTTTGTTTCGATTTACTTATATTTGTTAGCAAATAGCAATATTATGTTATATATGTTATATATGTTATATATATATAACATATATATTGCACTCAACTATATATATATCACATATATGTTATATATAACATATATATAACATATATAACACACATATATAACATATATAACTATATATATGTTATATATGTTATATATATAACACATATAACATATATATAACACATATATAACACATACAACATATATAACATATATATAACAAATATAACATATATATAACACATATAACATATATAACATATACATATATGTTATATTATATATGTTATATGTGTTATATATGTTATATATGTGTTATATATATGTTATATGTGTTATATATATATATGTTATATGTTATATGTGTTGTTATATATGTTATATATGTTATATGTGTTATATATGTTATATTTGTTAGCAACTGTTTTGTTAGCAACAGTTTACGCGCATATTAAAAATTAACCGGCCGCAGCAGCGTATATATTGCCGCAACGCAGTCAAGGGGTTAAAGAGGTTAGAATTTCGAAATTATGCTTTATATTATTTTTTTATTTTCTTAAATACAGATTAACAAGGAGTTGGGCAATAATATAAATCATAATACAGTCTGGGTCCATCCATACAGTACATGCACGGGGAGGGGTCGAAAATATACCTTTTTTTAGCGTACGTATTATATGGATGAGCCCTCTGCAGTTGCAGTCAGCTTTTACTTATATTGTTTTAAGATAGCATTCAAGGTCTGAAGTCTCTTGCATTTGTGCTGAACATACCACATGTTTTGTTAACAAAAGTTGTAGCAATTCCTGTCCGCCCGCATCGACCCGTACGACCAATCCGATGAACTGTAACAAAAATAACAACATCAAGCGCTAAAAATATCCACGGAAATTCCGAATTGCAAAGAGAAATTCTCTAAGGAAACTGGTAAATAAATTTATTTCCTTGAAATAAATAAAAATAACAAAACTAGTACAAATAATACAATACTAAAATAAAATAACTCTGCAATTGGGGAATGGACAAATGTAAAAATATTTAAACAACTTGCACTAAAATTGTAATGGAGAAACTAAATGACAGCTTAGACCTCAAGGACACAACCTGGAAATTCATCACCAGATTAATAATTACTCTGATAAAAACTTTATTATAAGATTATTACATTCAGGACATAAATGCAAAAATAATTTCAATTTTTTTCCAATACCTTTTAATTTGTATTTGATATGTGAGGTATGTATTACGTATTATGTTTTGATCTTGTGTCTTGACCCCTTAACCGTGTATTTAACTGTAACTCAATGTAAAATGGACAGATATATCCATGATCCCCAGTTAAGGGGTTAATAAAGCTATTTTGTTGTTGTTGTTGTTGCTTATTCAGACTTATTCATAATCTGAAAACATGATTAACGCAGCCAGAGATGTAATTTTGCGACGTACTGTAACTCTTACCGTAATTTTCAATGTCATCGGGCATATCGTAATTGATGATGTGCTGTATGTCGGGGAAGTCGAGACCCTTTGACGCCACGTCTGTCGCAACGAGAACATCTTTCTGCTTACCCGTGAACTGGGCCACCGAGGTGATCCTCTCTTCTTGGTCTACAGCAGGGATCGGCAACCATCAGTTAGCACTGATACTAATAGCTCTAGTACATTCAAATAACTTATTAACAGCAGAGAGAAGTTTAGATCTTAGAGAAGAGGTATTCAAATGGTGGCCCACGGGCCAGATCCGGCCCGTCAAGGGGTGTCAAATGGCCTGCGAAGATATATTGAAACGATAAATAACTTTTTATAATACATGGCATTTTTTAAAATGTCTTATTTCAAACTTACCTATTTGCTAATAGCCATGGATTATATTTATATTTTTTCAAAAACACCTGTTCCTTGGGCATCAATCAAAAAAATTGGGCCCTTCATATTGAATACCCTGTCTTAGGGCACTCTCTTGCTTAGAGCCTGGAAGGTTCATAGGCCAGCAAGCAGGGATATTTTTACACCCCCTAACACCCCTCCAATTTGAGGTCGACACCTCCCAAATTTCCTAATCCCGAACACCCCCCAATTTGAGAAGTAACAACCTCTACGCCCCCAACTTTATTTCTCTGATGACCTTTTTTTTGCTTGTCAGGCTTTTTTGAGATTTTATGAGGTTTTTTGGATTTTTTGCCTGTCAGACCTTTTTGTGGGATGACTTTTTTCCACACTTATTTGGCAGAGACCCCCAAATTTTACCGACACCCCCCAAATTCACAATCCTAGAAATAACCCTGCCCCCACGTTATCAATACAATGACTGGTGTAGCATCTTTACTGACACACAAATTAATTTTTTCTGGTCTTCTGCATGTTGAAAGTCACAAGGTGAGTCACACCTTAACCAATCCCTTAACCCCTTAACTGGGGATCACGGATATATATCCTTCCAGTTTACATTGAGTTACAGTTAAATACACCGTTAAGGAGTTAATGAACCGACTAAATCAAACCTCTACCGGATACAGAATGTAGAATGTACGTAAGTAAGAAGAGGCGATATAGAAAACACGGCCTCACCTTTGCCTCCGTGAATTGAAACCGCTTTGACTCCTTTGAGGAGTAGATATTCGTGGATCGCGTCAACGTCTTGCTTCTTCTCCGCAAAAATTAACACCTATTCGAAACAAAAATGCCTATTAAGACACACTTCAAAGACATCTGCACAAACCTAATACAAAATCTTTCATCTTCAATTCAATATTTTCATACAGAAGAACTTCGCTATAACGTACTTAGCGGGTCTGTAGAATTCAGTACGTTATATCTGAAGTACCGGTACGTTTTATCCAATACCATCCAATACGGTAGTGCTTCACACGGGACCGTACGTTGCAGTACTTTATAGTCAAGTATACATTGTTATCAGAGATATTTTTGCACCCCCCTAACGCCCCCCCAATTTGAGGTCGACACATTCCCAAAATTTGCTAATCTAACAATGGTATGTATGTGGTACGTACCCTAAATAGCCTCTGAACACCCCCCAATTTTTTACTGACACCCCCAAATTCACAATCCTAGAAATAACCCCAGTTGCTATAACCGTGTCCGTTATGTCAAAGTTCTACCCGAATTACTGATATATTATAAGCTTTTCTGATAACTTAGTGGTTTGTCAAGATCTGCAAGGAAAAATAACCACAAAATGATTGCTGGACATTTGATTTTTCCTTAAATTTACTAAAAAGCCAAAGTTCGAAACTCTTTCTACGACGTCTGTTTACCGGTGGCGGAGTTTTCTGAAGACATCGCAAGATCTGCATCATCTTCTCTTCCTGTTTGATGTGTTCCACTTCCTGTCGGACGTCGAGATTGGCTGCTCCGGCGCGGCCGACGTTCACCGTGATCGGCTTGACGAGGGCGCTCCGGGCAAAGTTCTGGATTTTCTTGGGCATCGTGGCGGAAAACAGGAGCGTCTGCCTCTGTCCCTGTCAGAGTGAACGAAACGTAGCATTTGTATAGCGCCTCTACCATTTCTACCCAGAGGCGATCCCTGCTTGGGAGTCGATCAATAATCCAGGATTTGACCTGGATCTTGTACGGGTTCCCGGAACATTCAGTACCGGAGAATTCTGTACGTGTCTCAAGTGCAGAGTTACGACCCACTAGCAACGAAATTGACCCCAAAATGACCCTAACCCTAACCAAAATGACCTAAACCCTAATCCTAACCATAACCCTTATTAGATCTGTTAAACTTAAAGGTATACATTAAACTACAATGATGATAGAAATACAATCTTCCATGACCTATACTGAATGTCCAGTACCGAATTTTCCGGTACTGAATGTTTTGGTCACCCTTGTATGATTGTGGTTTGGTCTACCATCGCTTGATGCTTCTGTGCTTTATGAAGTGGTGCTATAGAAGTCTAAGATGGTTGTCGGTTGAGAAGGATAACAAAATTTTGACACTAACTTTGAAATATGAGAATATGGTCCTGACGTTTTCCTCGAAGCCCATGTCTATCATTCTGTCGGCTTCGTCGAGGCAGAGATATCGACAGATAGCAAGGTTCATGTTCTTCTTATCCAGCATGTCCATGAGGCGGCCAGGAGTGGCGGTTATGATGTGAACTCCCCTGCAAAAGCAAAAACAACATAACCGAAGTGTAGTACGATAGTC
Source organism: Metaphire vulgaris (assembly GCA_018105865.1). NCBI lineage: Eukaryota > Metazoa > Annelida > Clitellata > Crassiclitellata > Megascolecidae > Metaphire > Metaphire vulgaris. The sequence goes on along the minus strand of CM030865.1, from coordinate 11,076,080 downwards.
CATCCTGGTCTCTCAAGTACCTGCTTGAGTTAGTCATTCAAATGTCAGAGATCTTTGCATCGTTGTTTCAGAGGAACGGATACAGAGGCACTTTCTAAAACACCCGAAAACCTACGTTTTTCACCAGTTCACAGCAATTGCTGTGGCAGCACCCTGTTACATAACATCCATCTCTTATCTTTCAATTGTGAGGTGTCCAAGCAGTCATGGGCGACCACAGAAATGTCTCCCGGAATGGGCAAAACGCATTTTAACGCAATGGTCACGGTTAACATTTTAGCAAGGTTTACAAATTTCATTGTGAAATATTGGTATTTGCATAGCCAGGGGTGTCGGGCAACTGCCCCCTCTTGTCCTAATGTGTGGGCGTCCATGCAAGCAGTACTTGGTACAGTATGCCACATAATCAGTTCCTGATTATTATTACTATTATTACTATTATCGTTATCATTATTATTATCATTATTGGCAGTGGTGGTGAACCACCACCACCACTGCCAATAACTACATAGTAGTAGTAAGTAACTTAGTAACTAAGTAGTAGTAGTAGTAGTAGTAGTAGTAGTAGTAGTAGTAGTAGTAGTAGTAGTAGTAGTAGTAGTAGTAGTAGTAGTAGTAGTAGTAGTAGTAGTAGTAGTAGTAGTAGTAGTAGTAGTAGTAGTAGTAGTAGTAGTAGTAGTAGTAGTAGTAGTAGTAGTAGCAGAAGATAAGAAAGCAAGGAAGTGTAAATGCCACGTCCTGTAAAACCAAAGCCTCAACCGATGATGGAAACAATTTACCGTTTGATGACGTCGAGCTGTTCGTTGAACGCCATTCCACCGATACAGAGTCCACATCTCAACGGTGGATAACCAAACGACTCGAGCTCACGGCAGAAGAAGCTAATTATGTCGTTCGTCTGCTTTGCAAGCTCCCTCTGTTGACAAAAAAACAGCGCAAAAATATTTATGGCGAATTATAGCGAGTATACAGAAGAACTTCGTTATAACATAATTAGCGGGTGTGTAAAATTTAGTACGTTATATCCGAGGTGCATTATATTCAATACCATCCAATACGGTAGCATATCACATGATACCGTACATCGGGGTACGTCATAACCGAGCATACATTATAAACAAGTCTGTTGTAACAAAGTTCTACTGTATTTGAGTTACAAATTGTCAAGTTTTCTGTCGTCTTTCAAGAAAAACCTAACGACATCTGTTGAGAAAATCATGCAGCCTGTTTTTCCTGTCGTTGTTATATTTACTTATTCATTTATATTACCGTTAGTTTTTTTGTAGCTTGACCCTGAAAGCATTCTTGCTGCTCATATTAGGTATTATGGTGCACAGCAAATTGTCATTAAAATAATATAATAAAATAATAAAAATAATAATTTAAAAAATAATAATAAATAAACTACTGGCCAAATATACAGTGCAACTCAAGCATTATATAATAATAATAATAATAATAATAATAATAAAATTAACTTCTGGCCAAATATACAGTGCAACTCAAGCATTGTATCATTTACTTCGACAAGTAGCCGATGAAAACTGGGACTTGTCAGACAGAACATCTTCTGTATATGTAAATCATGATTAATATCACAGAGAGCATTATTTGCATTATCCATTTGCAAATCAGTAGCGACAAACCGGCTAAAATGATTGAACTAACACTCACCGAGGGGCAGATGACAAGTCCGTACGGTCCTTCGTTCTCTCCGAACGGCTTGTATTTCTCCTGCTCAAGACAGAACATGATGACCGGCAAGACGAAGACCATTGTCTTGCCAGACCCGGTAAAAGCGATTCCGATCATGTCACGTCCCGAAAGTCTTAAATTAAAGCAGAAATCTTACGTCTCAGAATTCACCCCCCTCCAAGATAAAACTATTTTAAAATGAACTCAAACATTTTTTTATTCAAAGCTGAACTGCAACCGTGTTACTTGAACGACTGACTCGTAACGAAAAGACAAGCATTGTTATTATTATTAAACACTCCATTTGCTTAGCAATCAACTTGTAATGTAATGTAGCAAAGGACTTATACCTACTGCCTAATATTACTACTCAGAGGTGCAGGCTTACATATTGTCACATGTATATGAACACAACGTTGACAGGATATACACTGCCTCATAAATCTGGTCTGGAGGCAATGGATCCCAGAGGATGGTGGAACAGCGGCAACATTCTTGTCATGTAACGGGAAGATAGAGGGTTCGAATCTGACCCTAGCCACTGTGTAGTGACCTCAGGCAAGTTGTTCACCCCCTAATTGCCTCAGACTTATGATTCTTCACTCTGCGAATGACTTAATGTGCTTCAACAACCATGTAATAATAAATAGTAATAATGAAGTACATGTAATAATAAATAGTAATAATGAAGTACATGTAATAATAAATAGTAATAATGAAGTACATGTAATAATAAATAGTAATAATGAAGTACATGTAATAATAAATACCGGTAGTAATAATGAAGTACATGTAATAATGAATAGTAATAATGAAGTACATGTGATGTGTAAAAAAATATCGTAAACAGTAAAGAAAAGAAATGTGATTCTGACATTAACTTTCAACTCGAGTATGCTAAATGCTCATCTGAATGGAAATGGCAGAATCTACAATAACTATCATTTCCTGAACCACAGTGAAGCATGTGTTAGGGTCCATCCATACAGTACATACACACCAAGGGGGAGGTGGGATTTTGGAGATCCTGCGTATGTACGGTGTGTGCAACGGGGTGTTGAAAATACGCCTTTCTTGTGTACGTACTATATGGATGAGCCCCTAACATGTCAATAATGCCTACACTGCTGGAAGGCCCTGGATCTGTATTGGAGTTGGCATAACTATGCCTTTCTTTTTCAGCGCGGAAATCACGGCTCTCGGAAAACACATCTCCTGCAAAATTCAACACCATGACTTTTAAGTGCTCAAATGCTAGTTTCTTCAGTACTTAGTACTTATTTTCAAACACTGAATAAACTGCATTCATGTTCAGCAAAAAGAAACGATACTCGAATCAATACAGAAACGAAGACTGAAGTGGTTTGGTCATGTTGAAAGAATGAATGAATAAAGAATACCAAAGAAAGCACTATACAACTTTGTTTAAGGGAAAAGGAGAAAAGGAAGACCAAGAAAATCATGGATAGAAAACTTAAAAGAGGATGCAGAAGAAATGCAAATGAACTTCATCCAATTGACCAGAGCAGCAAGAGACAGACAGAAGTGGAAGGAACTCATTCAGAGACTCATTATCATAGTCAACCTTTACCTTAAATGTTTTTATTGGCGCCGGAATGTCCTCGCCCTCGGCTAAGATGTGAAGGCGACGCCTGACTCTTTGGTGGCGCGCCTCCGGCATGCGACGGATGTACTCCGGCGGTTTCCAACTGCGCGAAATCACCACGCACAAATACAATCGGGCAGATAGCCAACAGGGCGACAAGCACAAAGATTAATGTTAATTAATATAATTAAACATGCTAAACAGACATTTATAACACGATTCTCAAATGTTTAGACTCGAGCTCATCAACTATTTGACTATTGCAGGCGAAAGATACATTTCTGGATGGACAGAGAGAGCATACCTTGTTTTGATGGGGTCTTCGTACTGGATACCTTTGGCCAATTCAGCCACGCCCATCAAAGCTTAACACAGAAACACACACACACACAACATAAATGCTTCTGACTATTAAAATCAGTTCATAAATACACACACAATCTCTCTCTCTCTCTCTCTCTCTCTCTCTCTCTCTCTCTCTCTCTCTCTCTCTCTCTCTCTCTCTCTCTCTCTCTCTCTCTCTCTCTCTCTCTCTCTCTCTCTCTCTCTCTCTCTCTCTCACACACACACACTATCTCAAAGAAAAATATTTTTAAAATTTGTGTGAGCAAGATGTATAACATAAATAATAAAATAAACAAAGATATCATAATGTCTGGAAAATGGCTTTATGAAGGAACAAGTGACCAGTTGATGCAGGCTTAAATCCAATACAGACTAATGTACAGTTAACAAAAATGTCTAAATAACATAAACATTGACTCCAGTTCAATCATGCAGCAACAAAGAAGTGATATATATACAAAATTATTAACTGCAGAACTATACAGCATACTCAGTCAAGTATTAACTCCTCTGATAGAATGAAATCTGTCTTAGAGAATTTATAGAACGTGTGATAGAAAACTGGTTTAAAAACATCGGTGTAGAGAACGTTGAGCGTAAAACAAAGACAAAATACCAGTTTTCTCTGCGACACTTTCCAGGATCTTCTCCTCTTCCTTCAGTTGCTTTTCTTTTGCAGTTTCTTTTCTGGCTGCAAATAAATCATTTCTATTGTTCTAGGATAGATGACAATTCAATCGAAAGAATTAAGCCCTACTGAGAAAAAAACTCTGCTAATGCAAAAGCTTAGGAACGAAACTTGATTTGCAATAATATAATGTTTAGGCCAAAAGAGGGAATTTTTCCATGTTGGTATCTTTTCAACTTCTATATAACTTACCAATGTTTAATTCTTTATATTCTGCTCAAATTGCTAATATTTCCCACTATTTATATGAGACAATTACTGATTCGATTAAATAAATATGAACTTAATGAATATATGTACTATTAGTTTTCAAATACCCAGTAAGTCAATTCACTCATTTACCCATTAAAAATTATATTCTTATTAAAAACTTAACCCTTTAACTGTGTACCCAATATGTTATGAAACTGAAATACCAGTTTTATGGGGACACAGGGTCAATTGAATGTATAGTTACAAGATTTAGAAATGTACGTTCTAATAAATCTTTGGTAAGAAGATTTAAATGAATAAAGAATTGAGTTGGGCTAAGTATTCACGAAATTATAAGAACCCATAACAATTAAACTTATGCACAATGCTAATCAATTACTGTATATTTATGTGTAATGCTTAACAATTACATTTGCATGTAATGCTTAACAATTACATTTACATGTAATGCTTAACAATTACATTTACACATAATGCAATCAAGCAAATGAAAAGATTTGGATCAATGGCTTAAGCAGAACAATTACTCAAGAAACTTTCACAACAATTACATTTACATGTTATGCCTAACAATTACATTTCCATGTACTGCTTATATCTATCGATTACATTTACGTGTAAATGCAAGTAAGCAAATGAAAAGTGCATAAGCCAACCTTGAGCTTCCAACTTCAACTTGCTGTGTTGATCGAGAAGACTGACATGGCAGTTTGGCCCGATCTGTTCACTGTCGTCGCTGCCGCCTTCGTCCTGCGTACTCTCTTTCTCCTTCTCGGCCTGGGCCAAAGCCTGAGCGCGTCCGAGCTTCTCGAATTTCTCAAACTAGACCGTGAAAGCAGACGACAAGCCAAATGCATCCTCAGGCGATATTACTGTCAGTTAACCCTTAAACTTCCTGATACTTTGTATCCATGGGCAATGTAACTGAGTATACTCGGTTCCGGCAGTCCAAGGGTTAAGAATGCCTTCTTGGTCAGAAGACTCAGAACGACGAAGCTAAGCAACGTCGAGCGCGGCTCGTACGTGAACGAGTGACCATTGCGGGATTGAGTCATGGTGGCACACCAAAAGCAATCCAAATTAGGGCCAGGTCAATCGGGAAAGGTCAGCCGGATCGGCAGAGAAACAATCTAAGAAAGATGGGCCATGCCAAACAGATTAGACTAGATCTAGGAGAGGCTAATGTGCTGGCTATACAAAGTGATGTGGTCATACGGAATGTGCTTATTCGAAGTGAAGTGGTTATACAAAGTGATGCTAAGTGAAATACAATATACAGACAGCTATATCATTAGAACATTTTGTTTACAATGTCATTCAATAACACAAACAGCAGCACAGAACTTTAGTTATGAACTTTACTTAGTTACTTACTTACTTACTTACAGAAGAAGACTCAAACAAAATTACAAAATAAAAAGCAGTCCTTTAATTTAAAAATAATAAAAAATTATGAGCATGAATTATAAGAACAAAGTCAGATACTTAATCATACATTTATAATTTTGAAATTAAAATACAGATTGTTTAAAAATAGAGATCTCAAGCACATGGCCTCCATTTAATAAATAGAAGTATCCAGAACAATCTCTATGGTCACTGATCTATGCCCACCAGCAAGAAATCTGCTTCTGCCGTTGGCGTCTATTAATAGACGACAATGGTTTCTATGGTTTCTGCCCACCAGTGGGCGGAGCAACCGGACTTTGTTGGTAAACACTGGATACCCCTATAGATAGAATAAAATTTGTAAAGCACAATGTACTCTTATCATATTGTGCTTTATTGCCCACAAGTTACTTTACAGGTCCTAAATTGGCCCTCAGACCAATCGGAGTTTGACACAGATGCTCTAAAACTTTTGCTGTTATTTAATAAGCAACATAAACTTCAAAATGTAAAATTCAAATTCAACTTTTAATGCATTAGCTGCATAAAAAGACAGAAAATCGCGATTTTTCTGTAATCCGTAAAATTTCAACATGCTACAAAAACTCACCTTTCGCTTCTTAACAGAAACATACGGAACATACTCCTCATCCGAATCGGTCAACGGAATATCGATTTGGGAGTCGTTGATTTTCTTGCCTTCAGCATGATGCTTCTGAAAATGGTTAACGCAAAAAACATTTGAAAATGTCATTGGGAAGATCTCTGTCAAATTCTTAAATATTTCTACAGATGTTGAAACGACGGAATTGTACCAAGTAATAATAATAATAATAATAATAATAATGAAGATAATAATAATAATAATAATAATACGACGACGAAAGAGAAGCAGGATCAAATGATAATTACAGCGACTTACTTAAGGTCCAGTAAGAATATAGCATGTTTGGTTGACTCAATTGCGGACATTTTAGATTTTTAATAAAAGCTGGCGAAGTGACGCGTCTTGAGAGCTACACATGGAAATGATCTATTGGTCACTGTCAGAACCGGTCTCTGAATTTCGTTTATTTTGCAATTCCAAAGCTAGAGTAAACATTAAAAATAACCAGTCACTACGGTATAATTCTTGTTGTCTCTACTGAAGCTATATAAACATACGAGATTCTACTTAATAATGTGATCTAAAGTGGTTTAGGAGGCTAAGTAAGCATGTGTGAAAACCACTGTGGTAACTCTCCGCATTCAATAACCTAGTTTTCCGAGATAGCCTAAGTAAAGTAAAGTAAAGTAAAATCTCGTGGATTTCTATAGCGCCTTGGAAAGCAGCACAACAGTAGCTGCTTATTCTTAGGCGCTCAGCCTCTCTTAAAATAGCTATAGGAAAGGTGTGGGATCAGCCAGGCAATAGTCAATATCCGAAGGGCAGTGAGGCTAGGTTGTTACAGCTATGGCGGAAATGATTTAAGAAACAGGAAGGATTTAAGCTTAGACCTGAAGACTTGAGGAGAAAGTGCAGGAATTATAGGAAATGAGGATTCAGATTTTATTGTTTGAAAGTGTCCAAGTGTGCGAAGGGAAGCTGGGATCGAGTTCCAGAGTTCAGGTGCAGCGTATGAGAAGGCACGGTTGCAAATTTTCAGGGATGATTGATTTAGCGGGCGTGACAGAGTGAGATGAGATGACGAACGTGTGGGTCGAGGAGGCTGAGGGATTAATAGTGACCTAAGGTAGACAGGTTTTGATGACTGAAGTGAGCTATGTGTAAGTGTTATTATCTTATATTGGATACGTTCAGTTATTTTAAGCCAATGTAATGATTTTAGTATGGGTGAAATATGGGAGAATTTAGGTGACTTAGTAACAGCACGAGCAAGTGCATTTTGTATTGATTGCAATTTGTTGATAGAGGCTTTGGGAAGGTTATAGTAGAGGAGTTACAATAATCTAATTTGGAGTGGACTATTGAGGTGGCAATTGTGGAGGCAGTTTTAGTATCTAGGCAAGGACGTAGGCGGCGAAGGTCACGAATATGAACATAGCAGGCTTTTGATAATTGGGAAATTTGTGATTCGAAGTTTAGAAAAGAATCAAATTTGAATCCTAGATTTCTAGCAGTTGGAACAGGGATTATTGTGGTGTCAGAAGCCAAAACTAGTTTAGGATTGTCAATTTTTTTGAGTTGTTGGGGTAGTCCAATTAAAAGAAACTCTGTCTTAGAAGGGTTAAGAGCGAGGAGATTAGATGACATCCAAGCAGAGATTGATGAGAATGCAGATTCAAGCTCAATAATAGAAGCATTGAATGAAAGAGGTGAGAAGGAAAGGAATAGCTGAGTGTCATCGGCATAGAGTTGGTGATTTAAATTAAGGGAATTGATTAAAGATGAGAGTGGTGTAGTGTAAAGGCTGAACAGTACAGGCCCAAGAACAGCCTACCTACACCACATAAAAATACCAAAGCATCGGACCTACTCGGACTTAATCTAACCTTGTGTCGCTTTTTATCCTGTTTGCTGTGACTCATTTCAAAAAGTAATTGCAAACAATTACTTTAAATCGAACGCATATAATCATTCCAATAAAATCGAACGTAAATAAAACGCTTCTAATGTTGCTCTTGTTTATCGTTCTTTATGCATAAGTCCTGGGCAAAAGTTGTAGCGCCGTACTTATTAACAACGAAGACTTTAAATAGCTAGCTTGTTTAGCTGTAAGATACGCAGAACCAGACGAATTTTAAGCCAGGTTTGCTGACTCTTTGCCTAATTGTCTCCAGGATTACAATTTCAATGGGTCAATGCACTGTGTGATAGAAGGCAATGGACGGCCTATTGAACTGTCATTGCTAGTTTCCACTGACTGATTTAGGGAATTGACCTGGTCTTTGTGAATTGCATTTGGAGCAACATTATTGACGTGTTTTGAGCATCAAAAATGGCACTATAGGTCTAAAGTTTATTACTACTGTATCATATTACAAGACAAGAAAATTATGAATTTATTAAATTGAGCTGAATAAACATACACGTAACAGCATGCAATACATTTCAAGTGAACTTCTGCCCTCTGGCATTACTCTTTGGGGTGGAAGATGGCAGAGTGGGTTATGCACGGGAGCGGCATGCTGACGGAGTGGGTTTAGCGCCCCTAGTGGCTTTCACACAGGCAGTAATGCCTCCTAAGCCACTCTAAATCATGCTGAGTTTGCTAAGTACAGTATAGAATAAGTATACAGTACAGTAATTGTGTCCAATTGCACTCAATCCACTTGACACAACATAATACACAAACTCAGAGGTTGCAATACATAGCAACGTACCGTCAGAACATAGGCCATGCATTTTCTTTTACATGTACAACAACCCGTAAGAAATTAGAAGATGTATTTCAGCAAGTTTCTACTGTACTTCCGAATTAAATTCTCATAAATGTCAATTTCAAAAGAAGACATTTCATTTATATGGAGACCACATGTGATATGATGATGATGATGATGATAATGCAGTGGCGGTTCCAGGAATTGACAAGTGAGTGGCTACTCTAGCCACCTAGACATAGGGGGGAAGTTAAAATTTTGGGGGGTAAAAGACAAGAGGGAGGTCAAAATTTTGGGAGGAAAATCCATTTGGAGATTCCCTCCCCCAGAAGAAGGCCTAGAATAAACACTGGACAAGTGGTAGGCATTGGGGTGGGCCATTTTTCATAAACCTGGACTAATCTACAGTGTAGTTTCATAGAATGTGTTCACTCAAATATGGGGGCAACTGAGGGGGGAGGTATTCAATAGGGGCCGGTGCCCCCTTGAGCCGCTTCTGTGATGATGATGAATAATAAAGTTCCTAATAATTTTGGTTAATTTGTCAATAATAAAATTATACACATCTATAATATAATGCATGTTAATTTTTACACGAGTTTTCATTTTAAAATGTGCCTCAAATGAAACGTCGAAAGATTTACAACCAAAGATCCATTCCCAAGAAGAGAAAGTGCAATTTCAGAAATTTTTCTCACGGGCAAATGTCCTAATGGACCGTCCATATAGTACGTACACACTGAGGGGGAGGATTGGATTTGGGAGAATGTGCGTATTTACGGTGTGCAACGGGGTGGGGGTTGAAAATATGCCTTTTTTTTGCATACGTACTATATGGATGAGCCCTAAGTGCAATGAGTCTTTGACGGAATGTCTCTCTACTTGGAGTGTTGTCGCCGTATTTCGGACATCCATGACGCAATCTCCTGCTTTAACTCATCGGCCGGTTTCACCATGTTCATCGTCATAGGCATACGATTGAAGGGATCGGTCTGATCGCTAAAAAAGTGCACATTCGCGTCAGTATCAGTGCATTTTGAATGGGAAATAAACCGGTAGAAAAGCACAGAAAAACACAGCAGAACAGTTGTGCAAAAACACTAGATTGGGGAAAGATGTCTTTAACCATTTCACTGTCTTGCTATCAGATCATGGACCTTTAGTGCTTTGTGTGCCATCATCTAATGTAATGGATGGAGTATTTGTATGGTACCAATTATATTTCTACTCAGTGGCACTCCCAGCTAAGGAGTCAAATGATAAAATAGTGAGACTTTAGCATTAGAGTGCAAGGGAGTAAAAAGTGAGGATGGGATGGAAGGGTTAAACACATTCCAGAGAGAGAGAGAGAGAGAGAGAGAGAGAGAGAGAGAGAGAGAGAGAGAGAGAGAGAGAGAGAGAGAGAGATAGAGAGAGAGAGAGACAGAGACAGAGAGACAGAGAGACAGAGACAGAGAAAGATATGTTGGCACAGAGGGTTACAGGGATTTTGTGCACAACATAGAAGTGAAGGGGTTAAAAGGCATCTAAAATACACTAAATCGCTAAATACACTAAATAGAAGCCCTTACCTCAAGACATGGCGGGCAATGGTCTGTCTATCGACGATCTTCCCTGACGTTGGCAGAAGCACTGGATCTGTCATCAGCGTTCCCATAATCGGATCGACATATTCTTCAGGGATGTCAGAAAACAGCTCATCATCCTCCGCCTGGCGACTGGCCATCGCCTAAACACAATCAAACGAACACATGCTAAGAGCTGGCTATCCCCTGAAATATTATGAATAAGAGAACGCACGTTAAGAGCTGGCCATCCCCTGAAATATTATGAATAAGAGAACGTATGTTAAGAGCTGGCCACCTCCTGAAATATTATGAATAATTGAATGAACTTTAAGATCTGACCATCCCCTGAAATATTATGAATAATAAAACGTGCATTAAGAGCTGGCTATCCCCTTGAATAATTATGAATAATAGAATATTAACAATACAACAAAGAGACAAGTAATATAAGCAGTGCATGTCCCAGTTCAGCATGCCTGTCGAAGTCCATGGTAGGTCAGAGAGGCCAGCCACATAATAATGTAGCTGATACAGAGCCCATTTAGTCAAACGCAACATCTGTATTGACATCAAAACATTTCGCAATACACCACAACAATTATAAGTTCGACTATTGGCAATATGCTTCATGCCTGTTACCACACATTTTGAAAAAATGAACTCTCCCATAAATGAACTCTTCCAAAAAATGTAACATAAAATAAGTTTGACTGCAATTGGAATTCTCGGTCAGTGGCATCACCCGGGAATTTTGGGTTGGGGGGGGGGGGTGGGGGCAAAGGGGCTGGCAGTCAGATTCCTTACCCCACCCCCACACACCCTTCCACAAAAAAACTTTCTCACAGGATTTGCGCAAATCCGATAGGTGTTCTGGGGTCAGGTTGCGGGGGGGGAGGAAATTGCCCCCATTTGCCCCCGTTGTGACGCTAATGTTCTCCGTACTCGCTACGTAGAAAATACATGCCTTGATTTTGACTCCGATCGCATTGAGGCAGGAGATTCGTTCCGGGGGATCGTGGATCATGCACAGGACCTTTTCCGCCTGCTCGAACAGCTCGGGAGAGTACGATCGCCCATCCTGAGAAACGGCCGCGCAGAACTGGTCGTAGTCACCGAGGTTGATGTAGATCTTGCTTATGTTCGATACGAGAATCTTTGGCACAAATTGAAACTCTTCAAAGTTTTTCACTTTTAGATTTTTCTTCTTCGGTCCGACCTGCCACGTAAAATTCAATCAAAGAATAACTAGGTCAGCTCTTCGTGTGGAAAAATGTGAAAATAAACGCAATAAAACGTACACAAATACAAAACAAAATAAAAATAACTTTATAAGAATTACCCAAAGCCATTCTTATGTAATTTTCTTTTATTCAATATAACGGACTCGTTTGTAACGAATCCTTGGTTATAAAGTACCACAATGTACATTCCCAAGTGATGCACTACTGATTTTGGATGGTACCAGATATCATGTACCTCAGATATAATGTAGTAAATTACATTTTAACAAAGTTCTGCTGTATTAAATTCAAAAGATACCTTAATACTAACCATAACCATAACAGTGGAGCCCTATTAACATAACATTGGAGACTATTTTTTATCTGGTCTGGCCTAGACTAACCACGTGTAATCAGATTCAGCTAACATGGACCTTTGGTTAACATGGATACTCCCTCCGGTTTATGGAAGTCTGAGTTAACATGGGTTTTACTGTATTTCAATGCACATATGACTTAAAATACCCACGGACTGTAATAATAATAATAATGAACTGATTATGGTGGCATATCGTACAAGTGTTGCTAGGACACCTTACAATTGAAAATACAGTGTGCAAATACAGAAAACACAGTGTGCAAATACAGAAAATACAGTGTGCAAATACAGAAAATACAGTGTGCAAATACAGAAAATACAGTGTGTAAATACAGAAAATACAGTGTGTAAACACAGAAAACACTGCGTGCAAATGCAGAAAACACAGTGTGCAAATACAGAAAATACAGTGTGCAAAAACAGAAAATACAGTGTGCAAATACAGAAAACAGTGTGCAAATACAGAAAATAGTGTGCAAATACAGAAAACACAGTGTGCAAATAAGGAAACCACGGTGTGCAAATACAGAAAATACAGTGTGCAAATACAGAAAACACAGTGTGCAAATACAGAAAATACAGTGTGCAAATACAGAAAACAGTGTGCAAATACAGAAAATAGTGTGCAAATACAGAAAACACAGTGTGCAAATAAGGAAACCACGGTGTGCAAATACAGAAAATACAGTGTGCAAATACAGAAAACACAGTGTGCAAATACAGAAAATACAGTGTGCAAATACAGAAAACAGTGTGCAAATAAGGAAAACCACGGTGTGTACCAAGTGCAGCAGGAAGTAGTTGAGCATTGCAGCCACTCGATCGACCATCACGCCATTGACGAAGATAGTCTTGACATGTTGTGTGATCATCTCGAGCGACTCGATCGTACGTCGACCCATGATGTTATGGAAACGAGCGAGCATGCTAAGATGTCGGTAGCCGTTCTCCAGCTCCTGTCGCTGTGGATGGGGCAGCTGGTTCCACGCTCCGTCGTCTCTGGCCTGCTGCTTCTCTTTAATCTGACTCATGTACTAATAAATAGAACTGTCTGATCATTATGTTTAAATACCATTGCCACATTCTGGACTGCCATGCATTATTGACATACATAGCCCTTCGGCCCGAAGGGTCATGAAAACAGGCTAGGTCTAGGAACCCTTAGGGCCAAAGGGTCTAGTAGTGAAAGGGTTAATCCAGAAGTAATGACTCTTAGATAAGTTGTACCACAACAGACAACACAGCATTGGCAAAGGAACAGTCAGTAGGAGAGATAAGTGCAAGAGATAAGCAATCAGAGCAGACGTAAAGATAAAAAAACCAATCACCGAAAGCGCTTCGTCGAGAAGATAGATGGCGTCGTTGATAAGAAGGTTGACAAATCGAAGGAAGAGTGGAGCCTCCGTGTCTTCGATATGCTCCTCCGCAAATGCTGCCTTTTTCTACAAGAAATTGCCCCCCCAAAAAACTACTATAAATATCGACAAAATCAAGTGTTACATGCACACACACACACAAGTGGTATATAATGTTTAACCAGCGTTATGGGACTGACAAGCATCGTTGTTCCCCATTTAGATTTGTATCTAACTCAGTATTCATATTTTTAGGTGCTAACTTTTTCATTGCAATATGTCCTTCCTGATGCCAACTACAGGGTGGTGCAAAAAAACCGGACTAATCACATTTAGGTTCGCATTTAATATAGTCCGTTTTCTTGTGCCACCCTGTATATATGAAGTATTGACAATTTTTATACAGGTGTGAGAACACCTGAGATATGGCAAAACGACCATGTTACTGTAACTCTTTCACGCGTTAAAGGACAAAAACCGAGCTGTACCCTTTATATCAGAGTACAACATTGAGCCCAAAAGTCATATTTAGTCATTATAAAAATAACATTCATAAGTTCAACACTACCTACTTACTTACCAGTAGATACGACCCAAAATTTTGATCCAAAATAGGTCTCTACTAGACCGGGCAACTATGTAACCAGTAAAGTAAGTGTGTCAGTAAGCAAGATCTCTCCACAAATAAAGAATTACTGAGAAGAGAAAGCAAGTATCAAAACTTTTCTTCATTCTCCAGGTGCCAATGAGAAAGGAAGACCACACAAAGAATGGTGTGATGACACTGGAGAATGGCGTGGAAGCAGTTTACAGGATAGGAGTCACAGAGCAATGAACAGGAAAGAATGGTAACAAACTGTGGAGATGGCATTACACACCAATGGGTGATATGCCAATGGTTAATGATGATGATCAGTGGCGGTTCCACGTGGGGGATGAGTGGAGATGCATCCTCCCACCAGACTTCCAGACTATTTTTGGCGTGTGAAACCTATTTTTTGGGGTAAAAATCTCGTAAAGCTATCGGGAAAAACTTGCATATCTATGACCTTTTTTGTAGCTTGTCAACCTATTTTTCGGTAAAAGTGTAGTTAAATTAGGGAAAAATGTTTCTTTCGTCAGTCTTTTTCGGCAAAGTTTATTGATTTTTTCCCTTCTCTTTTCACCCCCTCCACCAACTTCCTATGAATTCATTTCATCCCCCCCATCAAGAAATCCTGAAACCGCCACTGATGATGATGGTCCATCTCCCTGATTACCCACAACCTAAACGCAGCGAACAAAAGCTCAATTAACGTATGAAAACCACAAATCTGACGCATTTCTACCGCACCATGATCTCCTGCCGATGCGTCTCCATGCTCCACAAGAACTCCAGCGCTTGGTACATCGGCTGCCTGTACTTGAACTTATCCTCAAAGTGCGCCTGTCCAGTAACCTCGATGCCAACAAATGCGCTGATAACAACTTCGGAGAGCTGGCCGATGCGCGGATGCGTCCGGAACAACTGGTCTCGGTAGAAGCTGAAATTAGAGCACCGGTTACCTCTTCTCGGCGGTCGCAATGTTAACAATTCAGGGCTGCTAAGGGGCCGTCCATAAAATACGTCATGCTCAAGGGTCTAGGAAAGCGTGACAGTGAATAAGGCCATGATAAAAACCTATTTTTTTAAAACCATATTTTCCAGCCTTGGGCGAAAGGATCTATGCCAACAACGTGTCTTACTGTGAAGCCTGAAATGCTGATTGTTGGGAACTTTGGTTCGGAAGCAAAGCGCCGAGTGATTCCGCGAGTCCCGCTCGCAGATGAGGATTGTTCATGAACTCTGGACTGGCCATGAACAACAAAATGAAATCAAGAAAATGCCCGAGAAGGTCGCTCTTCTCCTGAAATAGATAAAAAATCCAATCAATCAATCAAACACTCAATCAATAAATCAATCAATCACTCAACCAATCACTCACTCATTAAACCAATCACCCAATCACCCATTCAATCACTCACTCAATCACTAAATCAATCAATCAATCAATCACACTCAATCAATCAATCAATCACACTCAATCAATCAATCACTCAATCACTCAATCAATCAATCAATCACTCAATCAATCATGCAATCATTCAATCAATCAATCAATCAATCAACCAATCAATCATCTAACAGCACTTTAGTTTCTTCATAGTGATGTTCAGATAACTTTGCTTAGATATAGCAAACGTATTTAGAGGACTGATAACCATGGGCGCTCAGACATTGGAGGCAAAAGGGGCACTCCCCCCATTTGGAAAATGCAAATCTATTCTTGTAACTAACAATATTTTGGTTTGTAACCAATATTTTCACACTAAAACACTAGTGATAGACAAAGTGAAATGAAAAAACTTAACTTTAACTATAAGACCTGTGGAATTGAATATCCCGAAAACTATATTAATCGTGACCGTTGTATTTTGCCTCCCCCTCCCCAGGAAAAATTTCTGTGGGCACCACTGCCAATAACAGAGCTCTCTTGTATACATCTACTACTTTGCAAACGTTTCTTGAACTCGAGAAAATTAGTGTATTCGATAACGCCATTAACCATAAAGCCACGGCACTTTTTACGATGCCCCCCTCCGGATGTTATATTGCTCCACTGTCAACACCAAAGCAGGTTTAAGCCCAGTTCTCTTCTCAAAGACATCCACTTCGTTACCATGGCAACCGAAAATGACGTTTACACATATGTATTATCAGCATTGTCCGAATGGATACGTATGTCAATAATGCATGGCAGCCCAGAACACGGCAATGGTATTTAAACATACTGATCCTGAGTAATAATACCACTTTACCTATGCCAGTATGGGGGGGGGAGGGTTGCATTGGTAACAAAAGGGTTAATACTTGCTCCATAACAATCCATGTTCTAACTTAACATCTCGCACAAAAGCATCCAATATAAGACTAGAAACCGATCATTTGAAATGCATACTCACCAAAGCACACGTCCGACACATCAACACTAAAAACTCATGCCAAATAAAAGATCGTACGATGAAGTTACTAATTAAACGCTGCGTAGATATAAAGATCAACGTCTACCTCAAACAGCGAGTCCTTAAAACGATGAACGAAAAGGAAAAACTCCTGGACATTTTCCGCCAAAAATTCCGGAAGAAGAGATAGCGACAGAACGTCACGTTCCACGGCCAACTGATTAAGGAACCGGACAGTTGCTGCGTTGAAATTCATCGCCAGACGGAGAAGCAATGGCTGGGTGAGAGCAGCTTTGTGGCACAGGAAAACAGAGGTCACTACATAATAACAAATAGAAGCATATATATATACACACACACACATTAAACACACACACACACACACAAATACACACACACATACACACACACACACACACATATGTACAGTTGTACACAGTAGAACTTTGTTATAACAAAATCGGAATGACTTTGTTGTTCTCTATTACTTATTTGTTATTTTTGACGGGGCTATATTGACTGGGGCTAATTTGATGGGGTGCCAATATACATTGTATATACATGTATATATGTCCCAGACCCAGGAGATATCCATATTTGGGACGTCCTGCGCACTGAATGTGTTAACCCCTTAACCGTGTATTTAACTGTAACTCAATGTAAAATGGACGAATATATCCGGGATCCCCAGTTAAGGGGTTAATTGGATACCTATCTAATTCGCATTACTGTTCATGCAGTAAGACTTAGGGACGTGCATGGTGGAACAGTTAGCACACCGCTCTGCAAATCCTGAGGTCCATGGTTCAAGTCCCGGCTGCAGCAGAAACTTTTCGGTTGTTTCTGTCCCAAGCGCCCCCCAGTCGACTCAGCTGTGAATGAGTACATTGGGTGTTAACCCGGTGGAAGGAAAGGCAGTGAGGGAAAGGCTGGCAATCCACCCTCATTCAGCCGTTGCCTTGTAAAACCGAAGGCGCTAACCCTTCGGTTCTCAGAACGAGCATGCTGTTACCCGATACTAATAAACAGATTTTATTGAATAAAAATGCTAAAAATCGGATTAAGGCTCATCCATAAAGTACGTATGAAAAAAGGCACATTTCAACCCCCACTCCCCGTTGCACACACCGTACATACACAAAATCTCCTAAATCCAACCATCCCCGATCAGTGCGTACATACTATACTATACTACCCTTAGGTAGCTCGGCCTCCAGATTACATACCTTTCTCCATTTCCTGCTTGATCTGCTGACCGGTTTCGGAAGAGCCGCCGTCCTGACCGACGACGTCCTGATACAGGCGCTGCATGTGCGTCAGGTCCTGGTTGAGACTCATGAGACGCTCCTGCAGAACGCAGAACCCGAGCTTGAAGCAGTAGTGCGTCATAAAGAAGCACTCGGTCGTGAAGCTGTACGTGCTGTCGAGCGATTGGCCACCGCCGGACTCCAGCCCAAGGTCGGGGACCAGAGTCGCCTCGTCCAGTCCTGTCGGTGGAGACATCGAGAGGTTTTAAGGCGGCAAGAACATTTAACGATAAAACCAACGAATCAAGCACACAAAACATCCAAAGAAAATTAATGTGAAAAGAATCTAGAAGCTTCCAAAGAAAGCAAGAAAAATATTCAGAAACATCCAAAGAAAATGTGAAAAACATCCAGAAACATCCAAAGAAAGAGACATCGAGAAAAATATCCAGAAACATCCAAATAAAGTGTAAAAATATCCAGAAACACCCAAAGAAAATGTAAAAAACATCCAGAAACATCAAAAGAAAGTGTAAAAATATCCTGAAACATCCAAAGAAAATGTGAAAAACATCCAGAAACATACAAAGACAGAGAAATTGAGAAAAATATCTAGAAACATCCAAAGAAAGTGCAAAAATATCCAGAAACATTCAAAGAAAATGTGAAAAACATCCAGAAACATCCAAAGAAAGAGAAATTGAGAAAAATATCCAGAAACATCGAAAGAAAGTGCAAAACATATCCAGAAACATCCAAAGAAAGTGCAAAAATATCCAGAAACATCCAAAGAAAGCACAAAAAATATCCAGAAAAAGAAAACCTTTTAACCTGTCATATGAACTTTCCTATCGCTGACGTTTGCTTTAACGGCAGAGCAGTAGCTGGACTGAATTTTGAGCGGCTTTGCCGATGATGACGACGCGTCCATAAATGGCGAACTGAGGCGCAGGAAAACGGAGCAGAGGTTGAGGAAGAAACCATCGGAAGCGTAAAGTGACTTGAACATCAGCGGGATCATGTGACGAGCGGAAAGTTTTGCTCTTCCTAAGAAAAGAACGTCAACAAGAACAAATGCAAAACACAACCGTTCACTGTTTGCAGATAATGCTAGTTATGCGTTACTTATCATCATCATCATCATCATCATCATCATCATCATCATCATCATCATCATCATCATCACCATCATATTGTCGCGACTTTTTTTGATCCTCGGCAATTCTTTTTAGCTCTTTACTGCCACTACGACTACTACTACTACTACTACTACTACTACTACTACTACTAATACTAATACTAATACAGGTAATAATAATAATAATAATAATAATAATAATAATAATTTACTTTAGTTCTTTATCAAATATCAAATTATTTAGAATTAGCTATTCACAGCATGAATAAAAGTTATTCTGGATAATACATGTATAGTCATGTAAAAAATAGATCTATCAGGGGCGTGGTGGAGTAGGGGTAGAATTCTCGGCAGACCCATGGTAAGTTGTCCACCCCTTAATTGCTCTGCATTTACGATTCATCACTTTGTGAATGACATTCAGAAATGGAGGTAGGGGGCCGGTCCTCCCAAGGTGGAAAATTTTTAGGCAGGAGCATCTTCTTATAGCATATTTAGGGTGTGCCTAATTTCAACACCTGACATATCCTGACTGGAACAACATAGGCAATGAGCAAAAATAAGGACAGCAACATTTTATCACGTCAAAAACTTCAGACATTAAATGAAAACGATCTCGTCTGTTTTTCAGTTTTCAGGAGGAAATACCAAAGGATGGTAAATATCCCAAATTAAAAACTATACAGAAATTACTACAGGCATTCTGGAGGACAAGACAAACCAGCTAAACTGAATATAAACATACATAAACCCAACTACGATGTCAAACTGCTCTGACTGTGGCCTATGGCTACGTTACGGCGCTATAGAAGCTGTCTCGAATACAATACAATACAACTAATTACCTTACTGCAAAATAAACAAAATATGAAAACAAAACAATGGATTAATCCAGTGCTCGATATAACGCAAGACGAAGAAGGAAACGAGAATGTACCGCGATTGGCATGGAGACATTTTCCAAGCCAGGTGAGTAGGTTGTCACGAACTGGTCCTCTCATTTTCAACATCGCAAGCATCAAATTGTAGACCTTCTCATGAAGAATTTCGAGGTTCTACAGTAAACAATTCGACACCAACAAAAAAATCAACCAACTTCCTTTGGTCTATCTTATTGTCAGTGGCGGCTCCACCGGGGAAGGCCTAGGGGGGCCCGTGCCCCCTATTGAGTTCCCGCCCCCCCAGTGGCCCCCTGTTGGGACCCTATACTTAATACTACATACCCAACAACAAATGGTTGGCTCCCCTATGATTAGAAGTTGCCACCCCAACGGCCCCCCCCCCACTTGCCAAATCCTGGAGCCGCCACTGCTTATTGTAGAAGACAGTTAAATATGGAATCATTAGAATGGATGTCCATTCTGCAAGACGTGAACACAAAGCACAACATTTTGTACTACCATCAACATAGTATCTCTTAGATATACTTATCGAAGCATAGAAGATATGGCCAGCCACCTTAGCCGGTCACCTTTTTTACAGCGTAATATAATCTATCTCAATGCAATTATGATTGCAAATTTTCAGAATCACAGCATTTGTGCCAGTAACAAAATGTCAGCCATACACAAAACCAATCGTATTCTCATAGTCTGATGCACAGTATATCAAAATGGTTCGTGTGAAATATAATTATGTGACAGGTTATTTATATCAGAAAACTCAGAGGAAATATTTTTCAGATTATTGCACCCAAAAGTGGAACAACCTCATACCCCCTCCCACCCTCCCACCCCCAAAAAAACAACAGAAAACTAGAAAATGAAGCTCCATTTTAGGAAAACAAAATTACCGAGAAGATGATATTTTCCTCGCTCTCAACTTGCACCATGGTCATCTGAGACGGTTGACCGAAATACGGAAAATGCGAGCGTTCTTCCTTCGGCAAGCAGCAACACGACAGCATCGCGCCAAATAATGTCTTCTGATACGCACTTCCCGCAGCATTAGGGTCAGAAACATTGTTGTATTCAAGAAGTGCCTGAAATAACAGAACAGTGCAACAAACAAATCTTATGTATAACTTCAGCAAAGTGATTTCAGATATAAAAATAAATGTCAATAAGTTTTAGGTTTCTATGTTTTTCTTAATGTTTTAATGCTTGGCACGTCAACACCCATAAAACAACCATACACTGTATTCTTGTCACATATGCAGTCAGCTGTCTATAGAGAGTAAAAAAACTTGAAAAACATTAAAGATGATTTTCTAAGAGACCTAAGTTTTATAAAGCCACATTTTCCAGTCTCGGAACGGACCAAAAGCAAGGATCTAAGACTTTTGCCATAGGACAGTTGGTCGTGGGACGAGTTATCGCAAGTTCTCAGTGCACTTTGGTCATAGGGACAATAACTGGTCGTGAGATAAAGATATCTTACCAACGCAAGACCTGAATTCCTCGTGAAAAACGAAACAAGTTCTATGTACGCCATCAGGCTGGTATCGCCAAGCACACATTCGGTCAATTTCTTAAATATCTCGTCAAGTATCGGCCGAAACGCGTCCAAGACGGAAGAATCGACGGGATTTGACGAAATTTCCGATGCCACGAGTTGAAAGAATTCCACTAAAACTTCCGAACCTTTCAAAGCCAAACCACACATTTGTCAAATATTCATCCAAGTCCAATCCAAATTAACTACAAAGCAACAGGGGCAGTTCTACGTTGGAGCAGGGGATTTGTAGCCCCCAGATTTCAGCTCCCCCCAGTTTTTTGGCGGGTCAATTAAATTACACCATGTGAGGAGCGTGCCACCTATTAAAACTGGCAATGGCTTTTTTGCTCATCAAAATTCTCACGAATTAAAAGAGCCTTTGGCTCCACATTAACAGACTAGGGCATAGCCCCCAATTTTATTTTCCTAGAACCGCCCCTACCAAACAATAAGGCTTTTCTGGAAGAATATATATATATCCAGTAATAGAACATTTTTATTGCGATTTTAAATTTGATAAATAAATCACCAACAGAAATATATTACCAGATAATCAAGATGAGATATTACTGTAACACAATGGCTAGATAGCGCTGCTACCGATTTATCGATGCCTAAGCGATGAACGGCTTGGTTGGCCACTGGCACCACGACTAGACCCCGGGATGGTCACCCATCCAAGCACTAACCGCACTCGAAATTACACAACTTCGGTGTTCTGACGGGAACCGGTCGCGTAACGCCAAGTAGGCCGATCTGCAATACTTACCACAGACATAAGAACTCTTTAACCCCTTAACCGTGTATTTAACTGTAACTCAATGTAAAATGGACGGATATATCCGGGATCCCCAGTTAAGGGGTTAAATTAACTAACCTCCTATGATGTCATTGCTTAGCAGCAACTCTACAAACTGCTCTCCTGGGTCACAGCGGTCGAACAGGGACGGGTTCTGTAGCGCCAGTCGACCGCACTGAACGATGACTCTTTGACAAGTATTATGAACGGACGTGTGCCAGGAACCCTGTACAAACAACAAACAGCTTCACAATAAGAACATTACTCCTCATTTGTGCAGATTTGTCTGTGAAATAATAAACAATAAACTTTGACAAAAATCACAATAGGGTTTTTCTTGGCAGTGCAAAAGCAATGTTTGACCATCTGGGGTTGTTGGTCTAACCCCCAAATGGGGTTTGTAAATGTTGGTTTTTAACCAGCCATTCCACCCACTGATGGCAAAATATTTTTATTGTTGGAATAGTCCAAACCCCAGCTGCTTTAAAAAGCTGAATGCTGTGCAAAAGTTAAACTCTTGTTTTACAACCAAAAAATAAAAATTCAAAACCATTACTATAGAGTAATCTGAAGTAAGTAAAATCAAATTCAAATTCAAATGGTCTTTTATTTTCACAATACATACACAAATGATACAAATAGAAATATGTCAGGATACATACCTAGTATATTTAATGCAAACTTTAGAAAATTTAACTTTAACTAACTTATACTAAATCTTATGGATTTATATAGCGCTTTTGAAAGTAGTACCTCAGTAGCCATCTACTCTGAAGCACTTAGTCTAAACTTGAAATAACCATAGCCAAAAGGTCAAGCAGGGTCACTTTATACAAAGGGGCATCATAGTTGAAATTGCTGACTGGTCAATTATGCAAAAATTATACACAGTATTTAATGCTGTTTGGACTAAAATATCAAATGGCCCATATGCTACCATCACTACCGGTAAGGGTGCATTTTAAGGGTTTAGTGTTTGATAAGTTGCCCCCCCCCACAGATCTAAGGTCTTGAGCCACCAGCTGCATGGGGCCAATTGTTAGCAGAACTGGGGCCAAGTTCAATGGCCCTGGACTACCCAAGTCTCGGCCTGTCACAGGGTGCTTTCAGATCTGAGTGGAGAAAATGCAGGCGTCCAATGACAAATACACAATTAAGTGTTTTCTGTATCCTCAGAAGAAATCGTGTTTATTTTCATAAAGCTGCAGTGACAGCATAATTAAAATTTCAAATTTCCCACTGAAGATGTAGCCACAGAAAGAGAACCAATTCAAAAACACCAGAATTAAGCAAAGAAGTTAAAAAATAAGACAAAATATTCTTTAACTTGAATTTTCCCTAAAAGATCATCTCAATGATTCTACTGAAATCTGATAAAATCAATATTACATAGAAGGAGTATAAAAATTAACGTTAGGCAGAGCTTTTAACAGATCAATAAAATAAAAGCTAACTTCCAATCAGTAGCCAGGATTTCCGGAAGAGGAGGGTTTTGAAAAAATTTCGTTGATAACCGCCAAGAGGGGTTTTCACCCCAAAAAGCGCCTCAAAAAATAAAAATTGCATGGGAATACATAAAAAAAATTTGTTCCGCCGCCCAAGGGGGGTTTTAACCCCCAAAACCCCCGTGGCTATGCCACTGCTTCCAATTACCAGTATTCAGTCTATTATTGACTTGTATTCTAACAATGGACCCTGATTACCAATTGAACTCTTACAGTTTCTGTTTTTTTGGCAATTTTCAGTCGACAGAAAGACAGCGCAAGGTATCGAATTGCATCTTTTTGGTCGACTTCGTCGTTCTGCAGACGACTTTTCTGAGACGGACTTGTGTTGACAACATGATCAGATGGCTTTCCCATCATGATGCGCTCCATAACAGCCTTTAAACAGGTGAGAGAAATGGAATGAACAATATGCAAACACCAAGTTAATTTTTAATTACAGTGAAACCCGCTTAATTGCATAGGTGCCGCGTGCAAGCCTTGCTTATGCGATTAACTGGGCTATGCGAATAGCCGGGACGTCTGATAATTACTTGTACGCACAAAACACTGGATCGGGTTTTTATGTTTTTATGCGATTATGCGGGTTATGCAATTAAGCGGTATGCGATTAAGTGGGATCCACAGTATATAGGTTTACTGCTATATATTGTTGCACACTGTTATATAAACCAACATACTGTTACATAAACCAGCATATCTTCTAAGTCACATAATAACACAATCAAAACCAAGAGTCAGAATCTAAGGAAAATTGTCGTAAGATAATCTTAAGAGACATCCTCCTCTGATTCACACATGTTGTCTTACGACATCACAACTACATCTTAAGGTAACGATCTGCTAAATATTTCAACTGCATACTCAAAAAATGCAATCGATGATAACCGGGACCCAATCAATCAATCAATCAATCAACCAACCAACCAATCAATTTCTATGGTGCCACTATCGTACTGCCTATAGCACCAGCCAATGGCGCACCAAATCCAATTCGAATCAGGGTCAGGTCAAGTTGGAAAGGTCAGTCAAATCAGCAAGCACCTCACAATGCCACATTTTCATGCAAGTAAAACTGCAAGTCAATCTTTTTACAGAAGCTGCACAGTTATACGTCTGACACATTTGCCAGGTATTTGTAAATAGGCCCGTGCAGGTGTTACGAATGAAAATATGACGACCGGCGCTTTAGTGCCACACGCAGGTAAAAATAATCACCTGTTCAATGGAATCTTCGTCCAACCAGTCCTGATGACCAGCGATCAGGGACTCTTTGAGGTCACTGAGAAAAACGCATCTCGGTGGCCGACCATGTCGGGGCTCTTACAGCACAAAAAACACTTTGATATATTCCAACAGTTGATCAGGCAATCAGACAATGAATGAATGAATCAATCAATCAATCAATCAATCAACTTCTAGGGCATCATTACAATATTGCCTACGTCATCAGCTTATTATTATTATTACATAGATAATTTTTGAAACACTATAGCATAGCTAAGGCTAAAGTCGCGAGCGTTTTACATCAGCAATTTGTCTGTTTGTACAGAAAGATGTGCCAAATACGGTGCGCCGAATCCAGGCTGAAATGGAGACAAGTCAAGTCAGAAGGGTCAGCAAAGATCAGCGGATGGGGTGGAGGGTGGAGTGGAGGAAGGGGGTCGACAATGGAAACACTGAACAACCTCTCCTATTATCTCCAGACACCATCTGGAAACAACTGACCTTTATCAATTGTGATAAGAAAAACCTCTTCAATAAAATTATTGACTTCGATAAGGCTTTTGACACTGTCGTTCACAGTTGTCTTGAAACCAGAGGAAGAACTCAGATCATGTTTTATAGCTGCAAGTACATCAGCACAAAATTAATCATGAAAATACAACTGTAACATAAAATGCAAAATACAACAACTGTAGCTACCTTTATAAAGCATCACCATTAATGTATACCATTGTATACCAATGCGATTGCATTCTGCATGGCATAATAAGCCTGCTTTCATCACAAATGATCTGCAGATTTCATCAAACTGAAAGTGTCCAAACCATGAACTCAGGGTTGGAGTTGCCGGGGGGAGGGGGAAAGGGGGTTGGGGAGAGGGGTGAACCCCCTACCTAACTTTGCAACCCTCCCAAAAATTGCATGTCGGGTACGTGCAGTTTCTGTCATTCATTGAATTTCAGTCCTCAACCCCCTCCCCCCAGCTCAAATTTCACAACTCCAACACTGCATGAACTCACTTAGAGATACAAACAATTAATTAAAATAAATGCCAAAAATAATTTATTTAACACTGGGGAAAATCGATGTAACCGAGTATACTCAGTTCCGGCAGCTTAAGGGTTAAATACAATGCCCCCGGGTTGCTTAAAAACATCTGAGAATTTGGTAAACACGTGCAATAGAACAACTCACAAATTATTCTTTTGTCTGAACCTGAATGAGTCGACCTATACTGCTTCGCTTCAGTTTCAGATCCAAACAATCCAACAAATGGATTGTTACTTAAATCCTCAGACATATCCTTTCAACCAAAAGCTGAAAGAACAAAGCAAATGGATTATAATACTCTAGCAATGTAACTTACTCTCTCAGCTATAACCAGTGTTTATTCTAGCCACCTTGACATTGAAGGGGAGTTTGAAATGTTTGGGGGGCAAGATTTGTCTTTCCATGCTTTTTTTGGGGGGGGGATTTCCATCCCCAAGCCAACAAATACAAATTTGGGGGGGGAATTTTAAAACTTTGGGGGAATTCCCCCAATACCAGGTCTAGAATAAACACTGGCGATAACACAAAATAACAATAGTAAGTAAGCAAGAACCACGTAACACCTCTCCTCAGACAAGCTTCATCGGCTTCGAATTCCAGAACGCATCACTTATTGAGCCCTGAACAATCCTTTCTGTTTTGCTATCTGGGTGGCAGGCAGCTGATTCAAGAGATAGAGGAATATCGCAACATTTAGTAGGAAATCTGGTAAACATTGGTTTGAGTTCAGAATGGATTATTCTTTCTGTAGGTTAAGGTTTAACCAAAATATAGGAATAACCTGGGTTGAATAGACAGTGTGGCATCTGTACAGTAGGAGGAATGGAGGGAATGTTCCTTATCACTCAATTCCTAACGACCGGTCCATTCTATACAGGCACTTGGAAAATGTCAAGTCATCAGTAACTTATTAGCATAATGAAACAATAATAATCCCCCCAATAGTCTGATTATCTCTTCTTCCTTTGGTCTGACTTTCAAACACAACTCTGTGAATAGAGAATTAATATTTACGGGCGCAAATTCCACTTTAAAAGTCCTCAATTGAGATTAATGGGATTATGGGAAAGGGGAGAGAGATTGAGATGACTGCGGGGGCAACTTGGACAACGCTCCACTATTGCATTAAGTAAATGGACATTCAGTAACTAATGTTGGGGTGACACTGCATAGATACGAGGCTAACTGTCTTACTACCTTCAGGTCTAGACTTAAAACACATCTATTCCTGACTGCATATCCGCCTTAACCTGGAATCTGGAAGTACGGACTGACCTTTGGATTACAACCTCGATTCACCACGGACAATGATTCACGACTACGATTATTCACTGAAGCGACCATCGACTGGTGCAGATGTACTACTACAATGGCGCTAAAGAAGTCTACTACTACTACTACTACTAATAGACTACTCTACAGTCCATAAACTTCCACTGGCACGTAGTAGACTGTAGCTTCGTGTACGTACAACTTTAAGCTAATGACCGGTGCATCGTTATTAAGGCGCTATATAAATTGTCCATTCTGAAGAATAGAAATTCTGATAAGTCTGCAGATGGAATGTTGTTAGTTGGGTACGTAATCAGATCTCAAAAATCCGGAGCTCGTCAGATGAAAACAATCTCTCTATAAAAACTAAACTGACGCTTTATGAACTCATAATTCGGGATAAAATACATTTGAGAATTTAAATGGTAAAAAATCTAACCTATGACGATTAACAACTGAACAAATGTAACGTCAACTGAACCATAGACTTAAATATAGAATAATAAATCTATGAACTGAACTACTCTTCTTCCGAGTCTTTTTTCCGACATCAAATATTCATATAGCTCAAATTTAATTATAATAATAATCATAATAGGATTATAAGCGGTTTATTAAAAACTCTCATGTGTTAAGAACCAGCGTGTTTCGCCAAGTTCTTTTTCAATTTTTTTGTTTAGCAGAACTTGGATTGTGACAACTGTCAACTAATGTGTTGTCAGTGGTTCTCACACAGGGCAAACTCTCCCAAACCACTTTAAACCTTGTTATTAATGTTTCTTAGGCTCCTTACAGAGTGACGTTACGGAGGGTTTGATGGCTAAGATGAAAGCCGTCAGGTTACTAAACATTAGGACCAGTGCAAACCTGTTGACACTATTTGCTAAATAAGACACTAGGATTTTAGGCTAAATCATGAGGCCAGTATGGTATATTTAGTGGAAATTCTTTGTTACAGGTTACTGACTCTCATTCCCTGGCCCGTTCTATACAAAGTTTACCATGAGAAATTATGGAAAATATCTTGGGTGGGCTTGGGGGCGGCGTACCCTGTGTCCTGTAGATCGGGGCATGCTGTAATACAGTCAATAGCTCTGGGCAATGAAGGTTATGTTGCATGATTTTGCAGCCAATATTTTATGTTCATTCAACAAAGTACTGTATATATATATATATATTGCTGAATACAGAAAAAAAGCAAAACATCTTTTGTTTTAAATTCTAACATGACTTCATTTAACGATACATCAATTACGTCAAACAGCAAAAATCTCATGATGGCTTTCCATGCAAACAGCAGTCTTCTTAAATATAATTATTAATAATTATTTTCCTAACAAGTAACAAGTGAAATACAATATTAATCGTCCGCTAAGTATCACATTTATATTAAGCATAATCGATAACCGACCTTGCCACACACGTCACCAATGACCAACACGCCTACACTTTCGTGTCAAAGTTAAAATAAGCCCATACGTTGTAAATTGTAACTACATAATGGGCTCATCCATATAATACTTACGCAGAAAAGGCATATTTTCAACTCCCCCCCAAGTGCACACACCGTACATACGCAAAATCTCCTAAATCCAACGCTTTCCCTCAGTGAGTATGTACTATATGCATGAACCCTTACATTAAAACACTTGCACCATTTTGGATAATGACACCGCATTGGATAATGACATCATATTGGATAATGACATCGTTGACTTCATTTTGACTTCGAATCCAGCTCCAACGCCTGCCACTCATCGTCCTCGGCGGCCCAGACTTCGTTGTTCCAGTCCGACTCCTTCTCGGCAGGTTTGCGGGACGCGTTTCCATTAGAAGCGGGACCGCCGAAGTCGGCGAACTCCATCAGGTTGTCGTCTGCAGCGGCCGGGTCTTTGGCGCTCTCTTTTTGCCTGCTCGGCGATTTACTCTTTGCGGCTTTCCGGCCGTTGTCGGACGAAGTCTTGTCGAAGTCGTCGCCCCATCCGTCCCAGGCCTTATCCTCCCCGGGGGACGACGGCTTCTGCTGTTCGGGACTTCCGCTGCCCCAGGCGTCGCCCCATCCCGTCCACTCGTCCGTTCCAGGACTGGCCGCTTCACTATGCGACGACACCGAATAACCTCTACAAAACAGAGAAGATATCATCCGATAAACACATTTACATGTATTAGTAAGTAAGTAAGTAAGTAAGAGAACGTCAAGATTATAGTGGTAACTTGTCTAAAAGACTGCGCGAACACTTTAAACAAAATTAAACTAAGTAGCTAGTCTTAAAAAGCCAAGACTTCAGTCGATTCCTGAAAATATCTAGCGACGATGACTCCCGTATGTCAGCAGGAAGCGAGTTCCGGCATGCCGCGCAGCAGCCACCGGGAAGGCACGATCTCCGGCGGTGACAAGACGCGTTCTTGGAACCATAGAGACCGAAGTCGCGGACGATCTAAGTCGTCTCGCGCCCGCGAGGTCAGAAACACTGCGAAACTCGGATGCAAGATAATTCGGACCCATCCCGTGAAGGCAGCGATATACAAGAGTTGATAACTTGAACATGATGCGCTCAGGCACTGACAGCCAATGAAGATCAACAAGAAGCGGGGTGGCGTGATCACATCGGGCGAACGATAGATAAGACGAGCAGCACAGTTCAAAACAGACTGCAACCGGTCGAAAGAATAGGCAGGTGACCCGCAAGAACTGCATTGCCATAGTCGAGCCTAGTCAGTACCATAGCAACAACCAACGTCTTAAGGACAGCTTGAGAAACAGACCGCGCAGACTCCTAATCAAACGAAGTGAAGAGAAACAGCTGGCGACAGTCTTGGATACATGCAGCTTAAGGGTCGCTGCACTATCAAGGTAGATTCCCAAGTTACGCACTGAGGCAGCCGGGTGGAGCTCGAGATCGTGGATCTTGACACAGTCATGCGGCAACAGGTGCTGTTGCCTCTCGGTGGCTAGCCAGAGCACTTCCGACTTAGAGAGGCGTTAAGCTGGAGCCTATTAGACTTAAGCCAGACTGACAACTCATCCAAGCACCGAGTGAGACGCTCAAGAAGCAGATGCGTTTCAGACGGCCAGCAGCCACCATAGATCTGAGTGTCATCCGGCGTAAAGATGTCCATAAAGCCCATGTTTAAGAATGATACGTATAAGGTCGGCCACGTACAAGGTAAATAAGATGGGACCAAGGACCGAGCCCTGCGGTACGCCGCAAGTCACCCGAGATGGAAGGGTCCTGGAGTGAGGACAGCGGACGAATTTGCGTCACGGTGGTCAAGATAGGAGGAAAACCATCTCAAAGCCACATGACTAATACCATAGGAGATGTTAAGACGACGCAGTAGGATGGAGTGGTCTACGGTATCAAATGCGGCCGTGAGGTCGAGAAGGACGAGGAGGGCAAACTTTCCTGATCAAGTTCACGAAGTATATCAGAAGTGATCTTAAGAACAGCCGTTTCAGTAGAGTGAAAAACACGATAGGCAGACTGTAGCTCGGGAAGGAGACCAGAAACCGCGAGATGGTCCATGAGCTGCCTAGAGACGCGGCGCTCGAGCAGCTTCGATAGAACAGACAAATTGGAGATCGGTCTGTAAGAGCCAACATCAGAGTCATCGAGACCAGGTTTCTTGATCCGCGGTGTCACGAAAAGCGGCCTTAAACGACCGGGACCTCACCCAGTTGTAGTGAGCGATTCATGAGCTCGGTAACAAACGGCGCCAGGATATCGGAACACTCACGAAGGAGGCGAGTCGGAAAAGGATCACTGGCGCAGCACTTGTCAGGCAAGGCGCCTAGCTCTGCGGTTACTTCTTCCACAGAGAGAGTGCGAAAACCGCCTAAAGGAACACCCAGACGGAGCCGAAGTAAAACAAGGGGGCTCATGTTCCGAGGTAGCCGTCAATACAGCAGACACTTTTTGCTGAAGAAAGCAGAAAAATCATCAGCCGTGAGTCTATCAGGTAAAGGCGCGCGCCACGCCCCATGAGCGCATCAATCGATTGCCAAAGCCGACTAGCGGTGAAATGCGCTCCCGCTCTACCTTACGACACCAGAAGACCTCTCTCTTCCGACTTATCAGTCGTCGGTATGCTCTGCGATATTTGGTCCACTCAGCCGTAGACGACACGGCGTCAGCAGGGGGCACGCGCCGAGCCCGGCGCTCAGCCTTACGAAGCATCATCTTAGCGGCACGGCATTCGTCGTCAAACCACGGATCGGACGATCGCTTTAAAGCTTACGGTCTTGACCGGTATAAACTCATCAAGCAGTCGAGTAATCTCACTGTCATAAAGCTGAGCCATAGACTCGGCATCTAGGCCAGACCAGGACGTGGCATCCGCGAGTGAGGAGAGTTGCAACCCCATACGAAAGGGACGAAGGGTCTAGTTTGCCCCACACACGTCGACTAACGGTAGCATAGATAGGCACGGTCGGGAGAGCGAGACATTCCACCTCAGCAGATGGTGATCGGAGAGACCCACATCATGAACTGCTACACAGGGAGTGGAAACAGTACGACTAGAAGCGAGAACATCAAGCACACCTCCATTCTGATGTGTTGGTCCAGTCACACTACGCTCAAAATTGTGGGACACAAAGAGATCTTGCAACGGTGACAAGCAGGATCATTGTCCCTATCAAAACGCACATTAAAATCGCCACGATATATACAGGATCACATAACGACGCTAAGCCACCGAGAAGGGTCATCAGTTCTTGAAAAAACAGTGGAGTAACGACCGGCGATCCGGGCGATAAACGACAGCAAGCACGCAAGACGTCACGGAGAAAAACACGCGCACAGACGAATTCCGAACGTGGTCGCGGTCACAGGAACGTCCACGTTAACCAGGCGAATGCCGGGTATGCGCAAATGGCAAACCCCATGATTGATAGATATGGAGCAACTAGTAGCGAGGGGCCGTGGGACGCGCCTTCTCCACCACATTCCAGCCGTCCGAACGAAGACGACCGATCCAGGCAGAGTCAGGATCGTGCCAGGTCTCACAGAGACATAGCACCCTGATCCCAAGTTCGACACTGACCATACCGTATTATTATTATTATTATTATTATTATTATTATCATTATTATTGAACAGGGCAGATCCTACTGGAACACTCCAAACCCATTTTTTGATATCATCACCATCACCACCACCACCACCATCATCATCATCATCATCTACTATTACTATTATGTGTTTTAATGTTATGCCTTCAAAGTTCCACATCATCATCATCATCATCATCATCATCATCATCATCATCATCATCATCATCATCATCATCATCACATGGTTAAGTCACTCATGAAGAGAATCGTAAGTGCAAAGCAAGTCAGAGGTGAACAACTTGCCGAAGGTCACCACTCAGAGGTCAAGGTTAGATTCGAACCCGCTACCCTCTGTTTCTATGGGACAAGAACCATACCGCTACTCCACTGCGCCCCTCTGCGATGCAAGCTCAAAGCTCCATCAATGTTAAACCACAGATCAGCATCCAAATCCCGTGTTTGATAACAGCTGTTATATCTCATTCATATTCATTCCATGTACACATGAATATAAAGTAAAGTCCTTCCCGAGCTCTCAAGGCCTCCTAGGGCAGCGCTGATCTCCATTTCAAGGCCCTCAGTGTGCAGAGACAAAACAGAATTTCAAGAAGTACATACTATAATTCATAAGCCTCCGACTTTCTCACCTTGAACCTGCCGTGAGAAGGTTGGATTTCTCACCAGGTGAGCTTGCATCTCCAGCGCTCTTAGGATCATCGCTAAACATAGTGGAAATGTCCCTCCAGCCCTTCAGACCAGCAGACTGTACCTGATTTCGAACAAGACAGCACAACACGACATGAAAAACACTGCATGAAAATTCATCTAAACGCTAACCCTTTATAGTCAATGATGCTGCAAGCACTAATTATGAGCCAAGAAGCCTCATTCGTCACAACGTATAAAGTGCGTAGCAAGAATTTGATAGAATCTAGTGTTAACATAGACTCACTGCTGATTAACCCTTTCACGGCAGTGATCTGCATAACCAATATGCTAGAAAACCAACATAGTGGTCTTAACAGGGCAAAAGGATTAACCCCTTAACCGTGTATTTAACTGTAACTCAATGTAAAATGGACGGATATATTCGGGATCCCCAGTTAAGGGGTTAAAAAAGAGTAATAACAAATTACCACAATTCAGCTAAATAAACACATCAAACCATAACAAACAAGAACAAATATTAATTGCTTTGTTGCAAAGAACAATGACAAGAGAATCTACAGAAATCATATCACACAATCTACCAATATAAACAGTAGCACCTTATATTAATACTATGTTACTGCATTTCATAAATCATCAATAATAATAATAATAATAATAATAATAATAATCTAGAGCTGCATTCGTGATTAATTTATTATAAGAAATGTAATGAAAATAAACCATATTACATAAGTAAAAATTTAGAAAATCAATTTACGTTTGAAATAATAATAATAATAATAATAATAATAATAAAACCAAATGTTGGGGACACCTAAATTGTAAAGGATAAAATATCAATTGTCCACATTATGAAGGACTTAGCATAGGCTCTCAAATAATAATAATAATAATAATAATAATAGTAATAATAATAGTAATAATAATAATAGGACCTTAAATAACACAGACTACTTCATCTGGAACAGTGGGCTAATTCAAAATTGCTTCACATGGACTTTTGATTAAGTCCCTGTTAATGAGATTTTACTGTACTAGACTAAAGTATGTGTTAATGAGGTTCTACTGTACTAGATTAAGTCCATGTTAATGAGGTTATACTGTACTAGATTAAGTCTGTGTTAATGAGGCTCAACTGTAAAGACTCTGCATTAATAGGGTTCTACTGTACTAAACTAAGTCTGTGCTAATGAGGTTCTACTATACCAGAGTACAACTGTATTAATGAGGTTTTACTGCGCTAGACAAGTCCCATGTCAATGAGGTTTTACTGTACTATAAAAGTCTGTGTTAACGAAGGTTCTACTGCACTAGGCTAAGTACATGTTAACGAAGGTTCTACTGTACTATAAAAAGCCCATGTTAACTGCACCAGACTTACTTTAGTTGCTATGTCAGAAACAGACGATGAAACACCGTTAATGAGACTTCCATCCTTTACCTATCAAGGTGTAGGAACACAAAGACATGCAAGACTTAACCCCTTAACTGGGGAATAAATCTGTAACTCAATGTAAACTGGACAGCTCTGAGCCGTTGCGCCCAGTTAAGGGGTTAACATGCATCAAGACAACAACACACATAATATACAAAAATAAACGAAATCCAGTGAGGCAGAGGAAGACCCCGGAAAAAAGTGGACGGACAACTTCGGAGAAGACGTGAACTGGAAAGGAATGTCCACCACAAAAGGAAGATTACCGGTAGTAGAAGAAGACAGGAATTCTGGGAAATGTATTGTGTATAGCTGTTGCCGCTAAGGTGTTGGCAGAGAGCAGCACATTGATGATGATGATGATGATGATGATGATGATGATAGCAAACATGGAAATCTGAGAATGTGTGACCCTTCAGTGGTTCAAATGATTCCGATCAGAAATCATTATTTCAGCGCTGATTTAGAGAATAAAAAACAAAATTCACAAATCAAGTCATAAATTAAAATCTTCTGTCATCTTATCTACTAGCTGAATTAAGAGGAACTCCCTGACTAGCAACTCACAACAACAAAGATAACATCGGTAAAAAGCTAAACATAAAATAGCAATTAAAACAATACAACTGATAGATACTCCACTATCAAATATAGAATTTAGAGACAGTAAAACTCAGATAATGATGTAATATATTTATGGACTACATCAACAATAGGGATATGTAATTTTGGTTAGAATTTGTACAATAAAATACAAATTTTGACATAATTACAGCAAGTGACATGTAAACGAGAAAACTATTCATTTCCATTTGTGAATAAAGTGATGAGACCATATTATGATCAACAAAGTTCTACTCAAAATTCTACTACAGTCAAGCCTAAATACTCCCCAAAACACAAATTCAAATCAATCAGCATGCTACTTTCTAGAAAAATCTGAATACAAATACTGTTTGGAAACCAAAAAATTAAATTTAAAAAAATGAAAAAGGTC
This sequence comes from Metaphire vulgaris, assembly GCA_018105865.1. Classification (NCBI taxonomy): domain Eukaryota; kingdom Metazoa; phylum Annelida; class Clitellata; order Crassiclitellata; family Megascolecidae; genus Metaphire; species Metaphire vulgaris. The sequence goes on along the minus strand of CM030865.1, from coordinate 11,040,485 downwards.
AGAAACATTTCCATTTATTTGCACATGCACATTTTTTGCATACTTTTTAAAGTCTTCCTCAATTTAAGATGTTTCACCAACATTAGTTATCGTTTGCATCAGGTCAAATAGTGAAACACAACGAGGAGGTAAATAGTGAGTTAGGAAGTAAGTAAGTATCAAAATAAGATTTTCAACTTTGATCAACGGCCCGAACCAAAGGACAATGCTCAAAATACGCACCTTAGACTCAAAATACGCACCTTAGAGGTTAAACTCGTGACACTTTGGGACACGGAATCAAACACTGTTCCTTCCTTCACCTGACGATGAGTGACAAAGTGTAACATAAAATTGCCAAATAAAACCCATAAAAAACCAACTAACATGACATAAAATTTACCCTTTCCAAAGCAGGGCAGAAACAAAAATCAGATAAATCACAAAAATAATAACAGAAAAAACTATAAAAAAACAGCAAAGTGAAAAGGTTGTCTACGCTAACATACATTATCTCAGTCAAGCAGCAAAGCAGATTTACGGTAACTAAAGTCACCAGTAAACCAAACAAATTATATACATAAACATATACATGAAACAGTGGCATGCAGAGGGGGGCTGGTGGGGCGGCATCCACCAGATGGGGCACCCAAATTGACTTGACAACCATTTTTGCTCGTCGACACTTTTTTACATGAAAACCCCTAAAATTATCGATTTGGCCAGAGGGCATTCACACCAAACAAGGGTGTCCAAATCGTCTCAGTGACCTTTTCTGCCTATTAACACCTAACACCGAGGCGGCATCCAAATTTACTTTGGCTCTGGGCATCCACCACCCTTGGCACGCCACTGACACGACGCAAGTGTCAAGTAAACTATCAATAATAAGTTTTAAAAAAACATCAAACTAAATTCGAAAACCAATCACCACACAAAAATTCATACGAAAAAAAGAAATTCTCAGGTAGCTACACAAAAAAAACTCAAGGATTCGTAGAATGAAATTTTTCTCGACCTTTTCGTTAACTTTCTGACCCAATTCTTTCGTCTTTTGCGATGCAGATGCAGCCAGTGTGGTCGCCTATTAAATGAAAGAGAAATCATTTCAGTTCTACACAGTTTTGTTTCTTCATAAGCTGATGTTGGCTTACAGTATAGGAGTATCCAGAACAATCTCTATGGTCACTGATCTATGCCCACCAGCAAGAAATCTGCTTCTGTCATTGGCGTCTATTAATAGACAACAATGGTTTCTATGGTTTCTGCCCACCAGTGGGCGGAGCAACCGGACTTTGTTGGTAAACACTGGATATCCCTATTTACCTACATAGACAGTGTTTTATACAGGTCTGATAGAGGGGAGGGGATTTCCCCAAACCACAAAATCCCCCCCCCCAAATCCCAACACTGACAAATTTCTGCACTGAATTGTGGTCTCCTCCCCTCCAGCCAAGTCAATTTCCCCCCCCCCAAGGACTAGGGCCTGGATAAAACACATGGTAAGTGTACATGTAAGTTGTTTGGGGTCTTCGCCTGACTCATCTGAACTCAGCCAAGCTAAGAGCAATGCACCATAATAGCAATGCAAGGGCCTCATACATACAGCCTATACCATTAACCCCTTAACTGGGTGCCCCGAGTAACGCTCGTCCATTTTACATTGAGTTACAAATAGTTGCCCAGTTAAGGGGTTAAACAGTAGCCAACTTGTCCAGAATCATAATGACTTAACCCTTAAACCGCCGGAACCAAGAATACTCAGTGTTACAATGCATATAGTTACAAAGTATCCAGCTGATCTAAGGGTTAATACTCACTGGAAGTAGGACATGTGGTAAAGACAGTGGAAAGTCTAAGCCAATCTGCCACCATCTTTGCCAAGTTTTGGACAGTGGCTACCATGGAAATTACCGTAAAACCTCCAATAATACGATACAAGCCCCGGCTTCTATCAAAACAAATAACTATAGCCTGGCTGCTGGCAACCTGGCTAACATTAGATGTTTTATGGTAATAGTGATCACACTTAACAAAATGGCAGAAAACTCGCTTCACTTTCAGACACTGTAGTGTCATTCTAGTGCTAATTAAATTCTATGTCAAGAAATCACGATTCAAACTCCTGACTCTGTGGTCACATGATAAGCCGTTGCATATTTAAATTTTGAACTGAACGAATCAGAGAAAATTCAAGATATTCGAACTACAAATGGGAAACCTAAGCTACTGTACAGCAACCCACTTTTTCTGTTGCCTGGGCAGCAAATTTTGTAGCTCCTTCGGCCAGATTAGACCAGCCCTAAAAGAAAGATTTTCAACGTTATTAGCAAATATTCAAGAAACACTATCACACTGTTAGGTCACATTCAGTAATTAATTGTGTATTAACAGGGTACAGTCATATGTTTAAAGCACAGTAAAGCAATTAACGCCTTTGCCACAGCAATCACGAAGCCAAAATATAGGCCTTACGAAGCCAAAGGGTTAACACTGAGGACAAGTGTTGGTCACAGTCCATGTTATCAGATGTTAAAACGTACAAAAGCACAGCTCAGCCTATGGACCAAGCATTGACAATTTTATACAACAGAAGAACAGGGTACTCGTTCTTTAAAACGCAATCAATGCACAATATGCAGCATTATCATTCTAGCACAGACACCAGAAGCAAGCTGTGTGTGTGTGTGTGCGTGTTTGTGTTAGTCCCTAATATTAGCAACAATCACGAAATAAAGGAAGCACCAAATTCATTTGAATAAATGCCCATAAATTTATACCCCCTCCCTTCGTCCCCCCTCTCTCTCTCTGTCTCTGTCTGTCTGTCTGTCTGTCTCTCTCTCTCTCTCTCCTCCCATTCATCTTTCTTTTCGACTCTACCCCACCCACCCCTCCCCTAATGCTGAAACATAACCAAGAATTGATTCAGAAAAATGTATTGAGACGGATCATTCACCCCTGCTGCTGTTTGCAACAAATAGTCAGCAAAAACAAACAAATAACAGAACAACAACAAACAACAACGCCAACCTACCGACGAAAGCACAGACCAGTAGTCATATTCCTTCTTATCCGGCTCAACCGTGTTTCCAAACCCGGCGTAACGGCCACCTTGATTCGGAGGAAGATTGCTGGAAAAACATATAAACCAGCCATGACTCACATAAGCATCCATTTTACACTACATCACAAATAATTGGCTGGTAAGGGGTTAATAAAAATTGTAATGAACAGAAAAAATGATGCCACGTGCTAATTTCAGAAACTGCAAATTTACTTTACAGATTTTTCTTTACTTTACAGATTTTTCTTTACTTTACAGATTTTTCTTTACTTTACAGATTTTTCTTTACTTTACAGATTTTTCTTTACTTTACAGATTTTTCAACAGAGAAATAATTCTCTTCTCCTGCTGCCTCTCCTTTCAGTAGCTCACCATCAATGTTGACCCTTGCTGTATATCCAATAATTATCATTTGGGTTTTATAACTTCCCTTTTCTCTTCGGTTTGTCATCTGATACTAATAAACAGATCTGATTTGATTTAATAGCATTTAATTTCTCCTCAAGTACTCACTCAAGGCAGATTAAGGGTTAAAAGCATTTTAATTTCTCCTCAGTTACTCACTCAGGGCGGTTTAAGGGTTAATAGCATTGTAATTTCTCTTCAGTTACTCACTCAGGGCGGTTTGCATTTTCTGCCTGTCGTCTCGTGAAGAAGTCATTTCGGCTCTGGGCTATTTGGGCTATTTCATCCCTGACAACACACAAAAGAAAAAAATTGCAAAGACATTAATGTTTACTAAAGATTAAGGAATCATTTATTATCTAAATTATTTCAACATTCTGTGGATCGGGGAGATTTTTCGCGATTAAAATGTCAACCGACAGTCCAGCAGATCTAGCTGTTCAATCATTAACCCCTTTACTGTGCATTTAACTGTAACTCAATGTAAAATGGACGATATATTCAGGGTCCCCCGGCAAAGGGGTTAAACCGTCATGGCACCAAAACGACTTTCAATCTGAATTATTATTAGTAGTAGTAGTAGTGGTAGTAGTAGTGTAGTAGTAGTAGTAGTAGTAGTATTTTAAACAGTTGATGCACAACACTGTTAGTATTTTTACATGTTCCAACTTCAAGCATGTGGTATAACATAAGATGTTTGTGTCATACCCTCCTCATCTTTACTTTCCTACCCTCCTCACCTTTACTTTCCTACCCTCCTTACCTTTACTTTACCCTTAACCTATTCCACATAAAGCAACCTCTCAACAGAACGACAACCTTAGACCTCGAGGACCCAACCTGAAAATTCCTCACTGGATTAATAATCTGGCTGATAAAAACTTTATTATAATATTATAAACAGGAAGTAAATGTACAAATAGTTTTAATTTCCAATAACTTTTTATTTGTATTTGATATGCAAGGTATGTATAGTGTATTATTATGAATTATGTTGTGACCTTGCGTCTCGTTAAGGTCGATTTATTAAAGCGATCTTGTAATGTATTGTATCGAACCTTTACATTCCTCACACATTGTAACGTTCACCTTTTGCTTTGCTTGTCATTATTTACCATTACCATTACCATTACAGTTACGGCATAGTAGAAACTACAAAAGACCATTCAGATCAATCCAGAAACACTGACTGGTTACTGTCGAGAGCGGTGTCCATGCTCATCGAGTTGCTCGCGTAACTGTGCATCGAGGGTAGTCGATGAGCACCCGAGCCTCCTTCGCTCCCTCCGTCAAATCGTGGATAACTGCTCGACGATGACAGACGACCTTGAACCACGCTCGCAACGTAGTTACGAGCAGACGACGTCTCAACGGACCACGGCTTTCCCTGCGCCTCATGCAAAATCTGTCGAAAACCACAAAATAGACTTGGATAACAGAGCGCGTCCAGTAAGATGTAATGTAATCCAGTACGTTGCAAAGTGGGGGCCCATGGCATGAGTCGAAAAAATTGAGAAAATGTAACACACTAATTTACTCTTCACTTCTTCAGAGAGCCCAATCAAGACCAAGACCAAGACCAATTTCTTGATAACATTTTCCATATAAAAACCATTGCAATATTAAATGTTTAAGTACTATAATTTATCATAAAACCCATAACAAAATACTGCAGATTTGACTGTTAATTAATTATTACTAATTAATAATAAAAACCTGTATACTTATTAATATTATTGATGCTCAAAACAGCAAAAAATTCAAGACAAATAATAAATATGTCTTAACACTTTCATTTCTGTGGTAACCCCCATCCTCCCCTCCCCGCAACCATGCTGTTGATTACAATCACACTGAGCAACACCGTCTTATCAGTACGTTTAAATACCATTGCCATGTTCTGGACTGCCACGCATTATTGATATACAATGTACATGATATACATTGTACATGGCCCTTTGGCTCAAGAGGCCACAAAAAAGTCTAAGTTTAGGAACCACTTGGGCCGAACGGTATAGAAAGGGTTAAAACTTTACATAAAATATCTACAAATGAAATCTATTTTCGACCGAACCTTGTCACGATATAGTGCTGCCGCTTTTGAATTGTACTTCTCCGAAATCGACATTCCTTCGTGATAGTCAACCTGCGATTCGAAAAACAGCCGCGCCTTACGATTTCCTCCGGCCTTCATCTTCTCCAACTCCAGGTCTTTCCACTTATCCATCGTCACAGATCTAACAAAACTACAATCCAAACAACAACAACAACAACAACAACAATAATAATAATACATTTTTATAGCACCATTTCTAATACTCTGAAGGTATCTACAATCCAAACAACAACAACAACAACAACAATAATAATAATAATAATAACAATAATAATAATAATACATTTTTATAGCACCATTTATAATACTCTGAGGTATCAATCGATGGTACTTCAAACCTATCAGCAAAAGACCGGGTCAGTGGCAAAGTGCCGCCCGAGGCGAGAAAAAAAGTGCCGCCCTCAATTCTCGGGAAAACGTCTGACAAGCAACAACAGAAAAGTCTGAGAAGCACAAAAAAACTCTAAGAAATCTCGAAAGTGCCGCCCCTAGAGCAAGTGCCGCATGGGGCACTTCGCCCCCTGCCCCCTCGCTACGCCACTGGACCGGGTCATTCCAGGAATCAGTCAGGGAGAAAGTGAGGCGAAGTTATGGAGGCTATGCTAATTTAAAGAGATGAGGTTTAAGTCTAGATCAGATCTTCAACAAGCTGTAAATATTTGGTTCACCTTGTTTGAATTTCAATATCCTAAATGTAAATTTAACCCTTTGCCTCCTCCCCAGTAATACACATAACCAACACGCTATGAAGTCTAAATATCGGCCATACCAGGCCAAAAGGGTTAAATTGCAACCGGCACCACACCCACCTGAGGTGAACTCCGAGACCTCGATGTTTCCCGGAGCATTCGAGACAAATCCAGATGCCGTAGCTGACGCTCACCCACTGGGGACTGTGAGCCCCGCATTCAAAGCAACTCTGACAAAACGAAAAACAACGACAAACAGTTATTGATGCAAAGAATGGAACTGACTGCCCCCTCCACACCAAATGGCAACCTCCCCCTCTCCCAAAATCCAAAACCACCTCCAAGTAGACCAATAACCATAATTGTTACTTATTAATTATTATTAATTGTCATAAATTATTATTATTATTATTATTATTATTATTATTATTAGTTTGTTTGATTACTTCTGAATTTTATTGATGGGCAATTAAAGTTCTGCAGAAGGCAACAGTGCTAAAACTCTGTAGTTATTATAGCACCAGTTCTAATACTGAAAGGAAAGGAATCAATCGATGGTACTTCAGAAGAGGCGCTATACAAATATTTTGTTACATTACATTACATTACTCCATATCCACACCAGAAATTAACAGAGATCATTAAGTTTTCAGTTGGTTTTCTTACGTAAGTTACACAGAGAGGAATGGAAACAATGGAGCTTCAAGAGAGAACCTTGATGATGATGATGATGATGATGATGATGATGATGACAAAAGTCACACTGTCATCCAAGGCCACACTGCTATCAATGCATGCTCCACTGGTTGGGGAGTTGGGAGAGTCAAACCCCCAATGGTAGAAGTCAACCTCCACACCTCCAGTGGGGTCATAGAAATCTGGTTTCAAAAACTTCCCGATAGAGGTTGAGATATTGGGATGGGTGTAGTTCGATCATCCACTACAGCCTTTTGAAAAATTTACAACTGAATGACCCTGTACAGCAAAAAATTCGATCAGATGCAATCAACACAAAACAATTTCTTTGCTTAACATGGACCAGCTTGCTACTTACTTACTTGCTTACCTACTTACCTCACTTAACTTACCTCCATTAACCCCTTTACCAGCCAAGACTCATATGTGTTTTTCATTATGTTACAAATAAATGGCTGGTAAAGGGGTTAAATTACTTACTTCCATTACTTACATGCATAATACTAAGTACATTACCGGTATTTACATTACATTGCTTACATTATTTTCATCGGTCGATTTCAAGTCCTTTAAGACTTTTCTCGTCCTTGGACTTGCCATTTTAGACAAAAACTACTGAGGTCTGTGTCAGGAATGTCAGCTGTTGATTGCTTTGGCCCCAAATCCTGAAATATAAATACAGATAACTAAACTAGAAAAAATAAATGATGATGATGATGATGATGATGATGATGATGATGATGATGATGATGATGATGATGATAGTGGTCACCATAATAATAATAAAAATCTACAAAGTTCAAGCCAATCAATGCTCTCAAAAAATTGTATTTCACTTGATAAGTCAATCTTTCACTTAAATCGAACAACAAAAACAACAATAACAACTGGACTTTAAGTGTTTTAACGAGATATCTCCTATGCCAAAAACCGTTGTACCTTTATTTCAATTTCTACTAATAAAAGCACAATTTTCATTTTATCTTGAGCCTACAGATAACAACAGACATGTCGCAGAATACACAATCATAATAGCTCTATTACATTTCAACACCTCATGAATTCACAATATATCTCCTGTGAATAAAGCAATATAATACTTACAAAGGTCTGAAATATCATATGGCACTCAGGCTAAAAATCAGAAATCAGTGACACTAGAAGCCGATATCATCCTATCGTCTAATCTATTCCAGTCGTACAATATTATGATAAAACAGTCAATAAATACAACAATAAATATATTCCTGTCATTTTTGACGTATCAGATTTAAACAAAACGTCAAAAAAGGACGACTTTTCAGTCTATATCTTCCTGTGTCCAATATCACACGCATATGCTGGCGCACCATAAACCAGAAAGTGCATTAATTAGATTGTCATTGTCCGTGAGTTTCAATAGAAAATAAACTAGATTTCACATACAACTTGCCCTCAAAATAGACAATCCGACGCTCCGTCAATCGTTTATTGTTAAGATTATTATTTTAAATTTAAAATTTTGAATTTTAATTAATTTTAATTCGTTTTTAAAAGCATAAGATACGTGTTCAATGAAGGGCGACGTCAACATTACACTGCCTACAGAAGCCACCATAGAATAGCTAACGAAAAGTAAGTAAGTATATAATATAATAATATAAACAATGTGATTTGAAGAGGTTTAGGAGGCTTAGTTAGCCTGTGTGAAACCACTATAAGTAAACTCTCGTGAGTTTCATAGGCGGAAATCATAGGGTTGTCGGGGTTGTCAGGACACCCCAAGTTTGAGCCAAGAATTTTGGGCCCCCCAAAAAACTTTTGTGTCCGGAGCGGCTACCCTCTGGCTCTACCCTACGCCATTGGAAACATTTCAGTGGTGCCTTGCAGGGTTGGACTGGTCTGGTAAAACAGCCCGGGAAATTTTGGCATTGCCTTACAAAAGGTAACAAAGGTGGGAGGCCCGGACAAATACAATGTGGGAGGCACAGTTGCCAACCACAGGGTCGTCGAGAGCAATTTAGGACCCCCTGGGCAGAGTAATCACGGGCTCCTATAAGTAGTTCGAAAACTGTAGATGACCTTTCTTGCTTGTGTCAGACTAATCGACTGAGCAGACGTTCATTGCTGCGCCACCTATCGAATGCCGTGCAAACCTCGTGACGCCAATGTAAAGCATTTTAAATATAAGCCTAAATTTTTGGAGAAATTAACCCTCTTAGGGTGTAAGGGGGATAAAATAACCCCCCATTCCAGTAAAAGCTGCGTATCTTTTTTACTGTTGCACTTTAGCTTTTATGACTTCCTAAATATGTTTTCACTACACAACGGTCATATTTTACACACTTCATGTGCTGCCACCTAGCGGTGTCCGTCAACATCGTCTGGTGTTTTACGTGAGTGACGTGTCTTTCGAAATGCATATACACTGTGTATACATTGTATATACACTGTATATACATTTTATATACACTTTGTATATATATGCAGTATATACACTGCATATACAATGTATACACTGTATCAATGTTTTGTTGTTAATTAGACTCCAGTGATTCAATCGACTGTTAATTAACCCTCGTAGGGCGTGGAAATTTTTTTCGACGCCTTTATTCTACCCCTCCCCACTGATATATCATGAATATTAAGGAAAATTCTTAGGAAATTTATACCACAACCAGTAATTTTATCATACAGCATGTACTATACGCATTGTGTTAAAAACCAAGCAAAAATTATAGCCCAAAACATATACAAGCCTGCGCAGTTTGAAAAGATATGTATAGGCGAGCCACATTAAAAGAATATACCTCTACATGTTATTGTCATTGATCTGGAAACTTTCAGATCAGTGATTTGCGTTGTCGCGAATACCACACCTTTTTAAAAGGCAAGATTAGAACAAACATACGAGAAATTCGCTTAACCGCAAGGTGAACCAAAAAAACAGGTGGAATATAGCAAAGCGCAAAATGCTATGGCAGGTATGACCTCTTCTGCGATAAATTAATCAAATGAAAATTTTAACGCGTAATGATAGCCACATGAATTTGCATTGTACAAATTCATGTACACGTGCATGCATTATAATTACAGTATTTGTAATTTGTTTATGCATGCAATTCGTGTATACAGACAGGTGAAATAGCTGCACAAAGAACACGAATAGGACAGAAAATAAAATGCACTAATAGCTCGTGAAAACTAGAGACGATCTTTTCGCTTGTGGGATATTGGACAGTTTGGACTAATTGCGTGGAAAACCCGTCTGCAAATAGGTTCAATTCTTTCACTCCTTTGGATATGGAGGCATCTGGCGACCCTACACGTACGGGACAGACACTACTAAACTCGTAAGCATGATCATATTAAACCTGTCCTCCCAGGCACGTCGGAACGAATTATCAGCAGGGGGTTCAGATTTTCTTTTTTTAAAAGTTCGCATCTTAAAAACTTCGACAAGCAAAAAAGGTCTTCACGCACGGAATTTACTTTCTAATACTCCTGACAAGCAAAAAGGGTCTATTTTCTTCCAGGGGGTGCACTGTTGAAGTGCATAATAATAATTACTATTACTAAACCACTCTAAAACGTGTTGCTATTATTAAAAGACTGGGCAATATCAGAAGGTAAAAATTCTATGAAAAACACGCAAAGTGGTTTGTTTTATTTATTCATTCATTAGAACAACTTTCTCTTCTTATGATACTCTCTGACCTACGTACAAAATTTACAATTTTTATCATATAAAATTATAAAATCTGAAACTATATAAGTAGGCCAATATGTAATACATAATTTTAGTCATATAAATAATAAATTAACTTTTAAACATTAATTTAAATCAAACTTTCGACAGACGTTCAGAAACAATTAGGCCAGAGATGGCGGTCGCTGTCCAATCGGCGACGTGCAAAGTAGGTCAGCAGACTAACAGTGCTACTACGCAACCGAGGCAGCAGCAGATGACGTCATTGACCGCCTCCTCGTCTGCATCTTCTAAACGCTTCATCCGTTCTGCTTCGGTTAAACCGATTTCACTTCTAGCGAAAATAGAAAAAACTCGATATACCAAGGTGCGGTCTTATCCAGCAGGCGCTATATTGGTATTTGACTGTAGGCCCATTATTATTATTATTGGACTTATTGCTTGGAAAACCAGTCTCCAAACAGATTCACTTCTTTAACTGCTATCCAACGCGCTATATAAATCCAAGAGATTTTACTCACTCACGGGGCCCTTCAGACTCTGGGGCCCCGACTCTGAGCCAATTAGACCAGATCAAGACAAAAATAGGCCTACAGTAAAATGACATTTTAACAAGAACTGAACATAGCCGAGGTGAATTTTCCGCTGTAGAATTTTAAATGAATAGCTTTAACATCAGTCTGGTTTGAAGATAACCAACACCACCCTTGAGAAAGGGGTGTAGGGGCAGGGGGTGTCTGTCACAAACCGAGGGGTGCAACCCCACCGCGTGCCCCTCTCCCCATTGAATGCTTGCCCCTCTGTTGGGACCCTATACTTACTACTACATACCTAATCAACAATCAACAAATATTTGCGCCCATTCTTAGAAGTTGCCACCCCAACTGCCGCCCACTTACCAAATCCTGGAGCCGCCACTGACTGGGGAGGGGGTGCAAGAAAATCTCTACCCAATCCAGTGGCGGTTCCACCATGTTGATGACTGGGGATGCATCCCCCACCGGGGTTCCGGATGACCTTTTTTGCTTGGCAACCTATTTTCCCGTGAGTTTTTTTAAAAAGTGAAAAATACTGCAAATGATCTTTTTCTTGCTTGTCGGCTTTTTTGGCAAGGTTTCTTAACATTTAGTGAGCAAAACACTACTAACAATTACCTTTTTTCTCGTTTTTTCTTGTTTTTCTTCTTCACACTTTGCATCCCCATCACCAACTTTCGAAAAAAATTTCATCCCTCCTACCAAGAATTCCTGGAACCGCCACTGGAACCAGTGGCGTAGCGTGACTTTTGGGGACCCGGGGGGCATCTTTGCCATGGGGGCCCCAAGTTTCGAGCTGACGAGCAAAAAAAACGTTATCGCCTCCTTTTTCAGCCTCACGAGCAAAAAAAAGGTTGTCAGCACATCGTTTCTAGGGTTAAATTAGGGTTAACCCTAACCTAACCCTAGCTTAGGCCCCTCTTCGGGGCCCCCCCTCGCCCGGGGTCCGGGGGGCTGTCAACAAAGTGCCTCCCCCCGCCCCCCCCCACGTTACGCCACTGACTGGAACCGCCAATCTTACGGATTTCTACCATACTTACTCTGGTGGCATACTGGACGTCATCCTCGTATCGTAACTAGTATTCGTCGAGTACATCGGCGTCTTCGAGTACTCGGACACGGTGACCATCTGCTGCCATCCGGAGTACTGGACGGTACTGGACGGCACGTAATGCGTACCGGTCGCGTCGGGCATCTGGTACTGCGAGAAACCCGGCTGGTACTGCACGAGACCCGACGGTCTTTGGTACTGCATCGCCGCCGCCGTCGACGGCTGCTGATGCACTACCTTCGAGGGCAGAGCGGACTCGATGGAGCTGTACGGTACGTTGCTGCTAGAGCCGACGGTACTAGAATCGGCGGTACCGGAAGCGACCGTACCAGAAGCGGCGGTACTAGAAGCGGCCGCATCAGACGGGGCAGTACTAGTAGAAGCGACAGTACCAGAAGGGGCGGTGCTCGAAGCGGTTGTACCAGAAAGGGCGGTACTTGCAACGGTAGTACCAGTGGTGGTAGTGGTGGTGGCGCCCGAAGCGACGGTACTCGATGAGTGGATCGGTGGCTGCATTGGGACACTGGAAGCCTTGTTTGTCTTTTACGTATATTTTTAAAATTCACGGACCTGCAAGTATAGACAAGTAGAGTAAGTTGAACAGATAAGTAAGTAGAATATGTAGAGTAAGCAAATATAACAAGCAAGTAAGTAGAGTATGATAACGGAAGTGTTGCCAAAAATATGATAATTTCTGCGGACGTCCATGGCCTCTTTATGACCGCATCTATCGATTATCATCAACATTGAATACATATCGATATTTTTAACCCCTTAACTGTGGATACCGGATATATCCGTCCATTTTACGTTGAGTTTACAGTTAAATACACAGTTAAGGGGTTAATACTTAATTTCAGTTACGTCCGAGGCTACTGTATATATAGGCCTAGAGTGTGGACGTTGAAGTGTTATAACAAAATCAATCTTGAATGGATCATACGAACCTGATTCGAACAACTAACTAAGTAATTTCAACACGATTCTGTTTTTCGACCAAATTCACAAGAAAAACTCTCCTTTTGCGTCGACGAAACTCAGCGATCGCCGTGTGACGTCATAGTATCAAATCGTCACGTGACCGAATTCTCTCTCTGAAATTCGTCGATCGACTGCTTTCTCCAGAAACGAGTTCCAAATTCGTCGATTTGACGTCGGAAAAGGTGAGAGGATCTCTTGGTTCCAAGTCTTAGAGCGTCGCTGGAACTCCCGTGTGACCATCAAACCTTCAAGGTTGTTTCGAATTCGAAAGGCTGTCTCTCAAATGTGTGTTGCATTTGTCTGCTGCAACTGCGAGGGGGGAAATTCTAGGATGATTTTTGGAGAGAGAGAGAGAAGAACGAATGATCCACAAGCAACGTAGATCTGATATTTTCAACGTGCTATTTCGCGATAGTGGGAATAGTTTAAGCCAATGATTTTTCGTTTTTTAAAGAAGTTTCTTACACGAGAAAGTGGAATGCTTAAAGTCTGTTGCAATTTATCTGTTCTCAAACAAAACCGTGATTTGGCGAGAAAATTCTATTAGGATAACGGTCATGGTTATTTCTAGGATTGTGAATTTGGGGAGTGTCGGTAAAATTTGGGGGTCTCTGCCGAATAAGTGTGAGTCATTTCCTATTGGATGCAAGCCCCCTGTAGCCCCCGTTATCAGGTCTCAGAAAGTCTGACAAGCAATGAACATTATCAAGCAAAAAGGTCATCAGAGAAATAAAGTTGGAGGGGTATTGAGGGTGTTACTTCTCGAATTGGGAGGATGTTCGAGATTAGAAAATTTGGGGGTGTCGACCTCAAATTGGGGGTGTTAGGGGTTTTAGGGGGTGTAAAAATATCATTGATAACGGCGGTCGACTTTTGAAAATCAAAGGAGGCGTCAAAAATCCTATCCATTCCAATTGCTAGGATATGTGAGAACGAAAATTGTCGACCTGCCCCCCTTCCGCAACCCCACTGGGAAATTTCTGACTCGACCAGTGGGAGGTCAGAGACTCTATTATCCATCCACGACGTACTGAACTTAGTTGGAGATTTTCGGGTGATTTTTTCTACACGATTCAGAAAAGAACAATTTCTGAGATTTGCGAAATACAGAGTTGGACAAAAGTTTGATCAAAGAGAGAGAGAGAGAGAGAGAGAGAGAGAGAGAGAGAGAGAGCGAGAGAGAGAGAGTTAAATCGTGCCCCTTTTCCTTCAGTCCTTCTTGCTGCTTCCCCGCTCTGAAAGATCTTTGGAATTGACCTTGCCCGGCTGACCACTACGACTCGTGTATAACTAATTCCAGTGTTGGAGTTGCCGGTGGGGGGAGTTGGGAGGGGGTTGAACCCCCCAGCTAACTTTGCAACTCTCCCAAAAATCGCACATCGGATACAAACAGTTTCTGTCATTCATTGAATTTCAGTCCTCAACTCCCCCTTCCCCCAGCTCAAATTTCACAACTCCAGCACTGGCTTAAGCGTCTAGGAATCTATATCTAGTTTCATCTTAAACTTCTATAGCGCCACATCATAATGCGCAGAAGCACCAACCGATGGCACACCGAAATCCAAATCATTAAAGATGATCCCGGTCAGATCCAGGTACGTGCGTCGAATGCGCTATAGAAATTCGCGAGATTTTACTTACTTACTTTGCTTCTGTTTCTGCGTCTGTGAGGTCACTTGAGAGAGAGAGAGAGAGAGAGAAAGAGAGAGAAATGTCGAAGTACTGTCGAACGTCGTCGGTCGAGGGCGCCTTCTGCAGCGACTCCCCCCTCCTGGCCTCGCAGAAGTCGAAGCTGACCACCTGTTCCATCGACGATGTCTGCGCTCCGGGCAAGACGACCACCTGCGATCCGTGCGCCCCGACGAAGAGCGCGGGATGCATCCCAGGGTCAGTCCAAGTACCAGAACATCATCATCATCATCATCATCATCATCATCATCATCATCATCATCATCATCATCATATCATCATCACCGACACCGCCGTCGTCGTTATCATCAGGTTGCGATTTGTGACCTCGAGCAGTGGGGGGAATATGTCGAGCTTATATATATATATATATATATATATATATATATATATATATATATATATATATAGATGCATGTACTTGCAGTATATACATGTACATACGGGACGTTGTTGTTGTCGTTGGTATTGTAGATAATAGATGTAAAAAACGTTGGAAAAATAATTTTAAGAACGTCAAAAACGTTACACAAATAAAAACGTTAAAAACCGTAAAAACCGTTACAGAAATAAAAAACGTAAAAAACCGTTACAGATATAAAAAACGTTAAAAACGTAAAAACGTTACAGAAGTTAAAAAACGTCAAAAACGTTGCACAAATAAAAACGTTAAAAACGTAAAAACGTTACAGAAATTAAAAAACGTAAAAAACGTTACAGAAATAAAAACAACGTTTTAAAGAACGTTTCTTGCGTCTATGTTTTAGATGTACCAGTTATTCTCGTTATTCGTTGTGCGACTGGGAGCATGCGTACAACGCCAACTACAGCGCCGCCGAACGAGAGAGGAACACGTCGGAGCGACTTCGATCGGACGCATGGTGTACCGTCCAGACGGCGGACAAGGAGACCCACGACAAACAGTGCACCAGCACCAAGAAACTCGGTACACCCCCTCTCGTCCCCCCCATTTGCCCCATCTGCAACACACGTATCTCAACAACTGCCTAAGAGGGAGGGAGAAGGGCAACCAGTGTTTATTCTAGCCCCCTTGACATTGGGGGTATTTTGAAATGTTTGGGGGAGGGGCAAGGTTTGAGTTTCCACACGTTTGGGGGGAAATTTCCATTCCCCCAGCCAACACCTAAAAAAATTTGGGGGGAATTTTCAAAATTGAGGGGAATTCCCCCCTAAGAAGGCCTAGAATAAACACTGGGGGCAACTGCCCAGGGGCCCGGCGACCAGTAAAGTTAAATTACTAACTATTGTTAATTGTTACATGGTCTTTAAGCACGTGAAGTCATTGACCGAGTGGAGAATCGTAAGATTGAAGCAAGGCAGAAGTGAACAACTTGTCGAAGGTCGCTATACGCAGTTACGAGGGTCAGATTCGAAACCGCTACCCTCCGACTGCATAGCAATAAGCCTACCACTATTCCACCAGTACCTGTACAATGTACATGTATTCCCTTGTCAGTAAATCAGCTATTTATTGAATGCACTGTATTCGGCAAAGTGACGAGTCGTTTACTATGGATCAATAGTATGCTAAATAATAATAATAATAATAATAATAATAATAATAATAATAATAATAATAATAATAATAATAATAGTAGCAGTAGTAGTATTAGCAGTAGTAGTAGTAGTAGTAGTAGTAGTAGTAGTAGTAGTAGTAGTAGTAGTAGTAGTAGTAGTAGTAGTAGTAGTAGTAGTAGTAGTAGTAGTAGTAGTAGTAGTAGTAGTAGTAGTAGTAGTAATAATAATAATAATAATAATAATAATAATAATAATAATAATAATAATAATGATGATGATGATGATGATGATGATGATGATGATGATGATGATGATGATGATGATGATGATGATGATGATGATGATGATGATGATGATGATGATGATGATGATGATAATAATAATAATATCGTTTGATTTCAGGGGAGAGAGTTTACGAGATCGCATTCTGGAAGGAACAGTTGCTCTGCGAGATCCGCGCAATGGAAACAGAAAGCGACAATCTGGCGGTCAGCTTACTTACTCACTAAACGCGACACGTGATGATGATGATGACGACGACGATGATGATGATGATGATGATGATGATGACGGATGATGATGATGATGATGACGGATGATGATGATGATGATGATGATGATGTCTGACCTCGTAGGAGCACGCGAGGGTGTTGGAAAGGACTCTCTGCGAGACGAAGCTCCCTCTGTCGATCATCGAGGAGTGTCTTCTCCAGAGGGAAAAGAGACTCGGAATCGAATGTGTCCACGACGAGGTGGAAAGAGGACTCTGCAAGGTCAGTGGAAGGCCAGAGACAGTGGCGCCCACATAAATTTTTCCGGGATGGGGTGGGGGTGGGGCAATGGACAATTGGCATGGTTAATATAGTTTTCAAGACGTTCAATACCACAGTTATTAGCTAATGTCAAGTTTCTCGATTTCACTTTACATATCAGTAATGCTTTACAGAGGCGTAGCGTGGTCTCGTACCACCCACGGCTCCTGGAAAAAATACCGCCCCAACCTACTCCGATTATAACTGACAAGCAATAACTGACAAGCAATTCGCGGCCGAATTTGCCGCCCCTTCTCCGTTTTGCCGCCCCTTTCGATAAAACTCTTCGACAGCCTGACAAGCAAAAAAAGATTTACACCGCTCCAAATCACATTATATCCCCCCGATCAAATTCCTGGCTGCGCCCCTGATTTTGACATGATTTTGCGGCGTGATTTTGACACACCGACACACAAAACTTCCCCTGCCCTGGACCAGGTTAGAGTAGAAGACTCATAATTATTACCACCATTGACATGTTAGCGTTGTCAAAGCGCTTTTGATTTTGGTACTTAACCATGTTAAGCGCTATATAAATTGTCTTAGTAGTAGTAGTAGTAGTAGTATTAGTAGTAGTAGTAGTAGTAGTAGTAGTAGTAGTAGTAGTAGTAGTAGTAGTAGTAGTAATAAAAATAAAAATAATAATAATAATAATAATAATAATAATAATAATAATAATAATAATAATAATAATAATAATAATAATAATAATAATAATAATAATAATAATAATAATAGGCTAGCAACAATACGTCACAATACGAAAGAATTGAATACGTCTTATCTGTGTTCAGGAGATCGAACTGATCCGGAATCTTCAGGAACGCCTGAGGGAATTCATACAGAGAGCCTACTGTCAGCTGAAGTCAGTCTTTTGCATATGTATATATGCCTCGTTCAACCTAATTCTATGCAATCTCTCATGACTTCTATAGCGCCGACGGGCTTCAACCGATAGAGGGACAAATCCATGCGCAGAAATCTAAGTCTATACAGGACCAATCTAGTAGGCCTATCCTAATAAAAAGCAGCTACTACTGTAGGCCTATTACTTACCAAAGCGCTATACAAATTTACGAGACTTTACTTACTTACACCGTACTTAGGTTTACAGAGAAGCGTTACGGACTTGTTCTGATCGTCAGGGCCGCCGAGAGGTGGCGGGGGGGGAGCAAATATCTAGGGACTCGGCGATCTGTAGGGGGCCCGGCGGGTTAGGTTAGGGTTAGAGTTAGGATTAGGGCGAGGGCTAGGGCTAGGGCCGGATTAACCTCTTAACTGGGTGCCCCGAGTAACGCTCGTCCATTTTACATTGAGTTACAAATAGTTACCCAGTTAAGGGGTTAAGGTCCGAGTGGGCCGGGGGGGCTGAGAAAGAAAAAGGCCGTCGCCTATACTGAAAATCTCTGACAACTTGCAGTGACTAGCAAAAAAAAGGTTATCTCGAAAATCGGTGGGCCTATTTTCACGATGGGTCCGGGGGGCTACAGCCCCCTCAGCCCCCGCCTTAATATGGCCCTGGCTAGGGCAGATGAGGTCCCGCCGAAGGCATTATACTTGCTGACTTCTACCGTACAAGCAAAAAGTCTGTCACCAGTTTTTTTTAAAAACTGTCTGCGGACCTCGCGACTACTCTGCCCGGGGGCCCGGAATTTCTCTCAGCGGCCCACCAGTTGACCGTGGACAACCGTGGGGGTTGGGTGGTTGTTGTTGTTCGTTGTAGGAAGAACAGGGCGATTCAGCACAACCTGGACCTCGACGTCAGGGACAAGCATCACGCGCAGGGCATCGACGACCGAAGCCACCAGCTGAGAAACAGCTCCTGCAAGATCGGCTTCTTTCCGGGCATCGAAAACGTCGACGAAACGTAGGCAATCAACGCGTTCAATCGACGCGTTCAATCAAGCAAGCAATCACTCAGGCTTACTTAGCCTCCTAAACCACTTAAAATCACATTATTATTATTATTATTATTATTATTATTATTATTATTATTATTATTATTATTATTAATCAATCCGATCACTCGATCAGATTGATCAATCAATCGGTCAATCAGGCAGTCGGCCAACCAATCAATCAGTCAGTCAATCAGTCATCCAATCAATCGATCACTGCGGCAATCAATGCCAATCAAACAACCAGTCGATCAAGCAATCAAGAAGTGAAGCAATCGAGTAGTCAATCAATCAAGCAAGCAACCATTCAATTAATCAATCTATCAATTTGCATGTCGATCAATCAGTCAATTAATCAATGCAATAACCAGTCAATAAATAAATAAATCAAACAGTCGATCAGTCAATCAGTTAATTAATTAATCAATCAATCAATGAGGATGTAATTTGATTAATCGAATCAGTAAATAAGTAATTTGTTTCCGTCATCGTCAGTTGATGCGTTCTTCGATGACTCCCTCCCTCCGTTCGTCCCAGACATGGATATGGGTTGGGTCTACCCATGGGCTGGGTTGGGCGATGTATTGCATTGTACTGTATTGCATTGTATTGTATTTCATTACATTGTATAGCATTGTATTGCAGTGCACTGTATTGCATTATACTATATTGTATTGTATTTCAGTACATTGTATTGCATTGTATTGTATAGTATAGTAGTGTATAGTAGTGTATAGTATAGTATTGTATTGCATAGTATAATATAATATTGTATCATACTGTATTGTATTGTATTGCATTGTACTGCCTTGTATTGTATTGTATTGTATTGTATTGTATTGTATTGTATTGTATTGTATTGTATTGTATTGTATTGTATTGTATTGTATTGTATTGTATTGTATTGTATTGTATTGTATTGTTGTTGCTGTTGTGGTCCAGCATAACGAATGCGGAGACGTGGATCCGTTTCACGCAGGGTAACATCGCCAGTTCTCAGGCGGAGCGAGAGGCTTCGGAACGCCTCCGGTCGGAGATCGACTGTTTCCTTCGTTCCGCCACCAAAGAGATGTGGCACCAGTTCAACCAGGTGAACAGCGCCTTCAACGCCCGCATCCAGGAGATCACAGATGCCAAGAATCGCCTGCAGGTGCAGCTGGAACGGGTGAGTCACTCACTCATTCATCCACCGGTCACTCGTCCAACGTCAAAGCGGTCATCTGATGGCATTCCTATCCGTCATTCTCTTACATCCTATAGTATAGTATCATGCCAAATCGTCACTTCGGAAAATATCAGTTCCACGTGTCATGTAATTTGATATAGATTATAGACAGTAATAGTATGCATGTAAGTTAGCTAAATAAGCTGAGCTTTCCTACATTGCACTTATCACAAACTTTATATGCATACCTGTATATCTAAATTTAAAATGTGAAGTGTAAATGTTATATCTGTGGTTTGTGTGTGTGAAAAAATAAACTTTTTGCTTGATATTGTGTAATTTTATAGTAGCAGCAGCAGTGGTAGCAGTATTATTATTATTATTATTATTATTATTATTATTATTATTATTATTATTAGTAGTAGTAGTAGTAGTAGTAGTAGTAGTAGTAGTAGTAGTAGTAGTGTGGCGACCATGTGCCACAGATAGCCTTATTATTATTATTATTATTATTATTATTATTATTATTATTATTATTATTATTATTATTATTGATTGCTTAACTGTATAACTTGTTAGTTAATTAATTAATAAAGTTTTAATTCGTGTAAAACGGACAGAGCACGCGCTAGGCTGAGACGCTAAGGCTTCGGTAAAATTATTAGAATCGCCACGGCCGCCCAAAGACCGAGAGATAAGTTGTATAAACCGGCAACGACTTATGGTTCCCGAGCCTTCGGTCTTTAGCAAGTAGAGAGTTTGGCCGCTGAAAGACCGTCGCCTGTTTGACAGAGGCTGCGCGGAGACGGCGACTGGCTGGCTGCTGACGAAGGGAACAGGCGGTTGGAGCGATGGAAAGACGGAGAGAGAACGCAGCGGTCGGCCGGCTGTGTAGTCGATGCGTACGCCTGAACACTGGCGCCCGGACTACCAGGGGTGGTTAGCGAGGGCTGGGCCCGTAGACGGGGTCGCTTACCACCGATAACGACGACACTGCCTCCTGGGTCCTGCTCTGACGGCATCTAAGCGGACGTGGCCCTACAGCTTGAAATTCCGCCCAAAGAGCGGCGGCCGGGGAACAAGGTCCTGACGGCGACGCGCGTCGCCGGCGGCGAGGCGCCCTTCGCCGCCGCCGACGACGCTAGGGGGGTGGGTCCGAAGTTAAGCTTCATGACGGATAAAAAGCATAGATAGGGACATTTGGGAGCGAGCGCCCTCAAGGGCTAGTTCTAAAAATCGAAAATCTCCGAAATATGGGAATTTATATAGCACGCGTCAATAGGCGGACGCAGGCGGCTGTGTATCAAAAGTTCGCTTGAGACGCGCGCCCAGCTGGCAGGAGCTATTGCCGCGCCGCTTAGCCGTAGAATAAGCCCCTGATCACCGCTAAGGAAAACGCTATTAGACAGGTCCCTACTTTTTCACATCGACGGCAACTACGCGAAATTACAGACTACAGTTTAAAAATCCGCCTAAGTGTCCGTCAAAAAGTTTCAAAACTCTGAAAATTGTCAGTCACTAACATCACATGTACTTTTCGCAGTGTGGTCGCTTATACTGTGAAGCGATAGAGTAAAGAAAGCACAGCGATTGAAAGCGAGTATTTGGAGCCCGTTTAAAGTGCTAAAGCTTATCGTTTCATATTGACGTATCAAAGGCTATTGATTGCAGTTCCTGTGCGCTAGTTATGGTGGCTGCCGGACTGCGTCTAGCTACCGCGTCTTTGTCCGTGTTACCAGTGTTGCCACTGTAGCCATTGTTGTCATTGTTGCTTGGTTTATTAATAAATAAATAAAAATAAACCAATAAAGGCAAGTTGTGTCCGTGTCTTTGAAAGTCGCTGCGACGCCGGAGTCTCAGCGCACTGTCCGTGAAGGTGAGCCTTGGCTGTGATGAACCTCGCCTACCTGAGGTCACGTTAGTGCCCAGGAGGTCAATTCTGAGCCAAGGGAGGAGACAGACGCCCGCCTGTCGTAAAGGCGCGGGGAGACAGTTTGAGTGAATCGACGGCCAGGAAAGAGTGGACCGCCGTCCATTCAGGCACGGATAACCTTGGATTTGGTGAAAGCGTGAGGAAGCAAAGAGACAACGCCGCCTGTCTATAAGAGAGCGGAAGACGGTCAGATTACCGAGAATGAAGAGACGTGGGGCCAAGTCGAAGCCAGAGACCAGGAGTACCTATCGCAATCGCTTAAGGCGCCGAGACCAAGCGGTGGCCAGCGATAAGAGGCATGAGTCGGAGGCGGAGCCGGAACGGATAAAGAGTCAGAGGAGGAAAACGAGAACCCTACGTTGAGGAGCGGCCATCCTCAGTGCGCTGCCTGCCCGGCAGCCGCGGACACCTCCTCTGATGTCGGAGAGCCGGAAAGGGAACGTGACGCCGCCGATCAGGCAGAGTCGGCGGCTGATGGACTGGAACAGAATTCCACCCCGTCAGAATTTGAGGGACACCGAGGAACTACGTTCAGATTCGGGACGACAGGCATCCCGCAATGATTGGTTGGTGGTCCGTGGTCAAAACGCTGAAAACATCCCGAGGCGAGCGGGAAGGTCAGATAGAGCGGAAGGGAACGTAATAGAAGATCTGCACAGATCTGGGGAATTTGCTAGCCTAGGTTGCGCCGGCACCGAAGCGGCATTGACGACCTGTGAGATCGACGAAACGTTCACCCGGAAGCCAGACAGCTACAGTCAGCGTGTAGTGGATCGCCAACCTGTTAATCGGAGCCAGTTGGAGGAACCAAAGACTGATAGAGACTGGTGGGCGGTCCGGGAAGAGCGCGTGCATCCTCCGCCACAGAGGCAATTGCAGATGAGTGAACTTGAGACCGATCGTGAGCCAGTGACTAATGCTATTATCGGTTGCGCCGGCACCGAGAACGCTGGTTATAGGCAGCGGGGAGATCAAGTGTCTGCGCCAGTACGTGAGTCGACGCGCAAGTTGGACCGCCTCCCGATGGGACCCGTGAGACCGGAGAGTAACGTTTGGCGGGCGGTTTCCGAAACTCTGCAAACAGGCAGCCAGTCACAAATAAGAGAACTTGAGTATCGCCAGCCGCAGGGTCTTGCACTTCTCAGTAGCGCCGGCACTGGGAGAGCTAACCACGGTCAGCGAAGAGACCAAGTGTTTGTGACAGAGTCAGAATCAGGGACAGATTACGAGGTTGACCGCCCGCCGCCGCTTGATCAAAGCAGGAACAAGCCTGCTATGGTACCAGGAACGGTCAGAGTACTGTATCAAACAGTCGAAAGCTGCGAAGATCGAATGTATCGATCAAAGGTGCCAATGGAAGATATCGGAAACGAGGACTCCGAAGTGGATATTGCTTCACCAGGTCGACGGAGAGAGACTTACAGGCCAGTCTCATGGGAGGACGGCGAGCTCCCACTCCAAGAAACGAGAGGAAGGGAAACCAGTTTCGCCCTCGAGAGGCGTGCAAGCGACGATGGAACGGGTAAAGTTAAGGACCGAGACCGTGCGGTTAACTACAGAACTTATGGGGCTGAAAGACAAGGTGAACAGAACCAGGCGGATTGGGACACTTTGGAGGACAGAAACTGCCTCGGAGCCGGCGCCGATGCAGCGATGTTCGAAAGAGCTACCAACCGCACCACACTGAAGCAGAATATCATCGTTGGAGATCGCTGCCCTGAGTACAGAACTCGTCTCGGAGCCGGCGCCGAGGCGACTGTGTACGAAAGAGCAGTGTATCCTCCAAACGAAGACCCACGAAGCGATCGAAGGTGTCAAGTTCCGGAAGCTCACAGAGTCGCCAAAGGTAACCGCAGAACCGAAGAACGGTGGGATCAACAGCACGTCAATCGACCGCACTCGGATAACAGAACTCGTCTCGGAGCCGGCGCCGGGACAGCGATGTTAGAAGAAGCGGAAGGTTACGTCGTGCAGAGAGGGTACCGTGCACCACGTCAAAATGAAATTCGGAATATTGCAGGCAGACCTTGCCTCGGGACCAACACTGAGAGGGCAGTGAACAGAACGACAGACAGACCAGTGTCCAGGATACAGAGTCACCCTAGTTCACAGGCTCAGTGGACAGATCAGGGATGTGAGGACCGTGATAGTTTGGGATTCGAACGACGATGGGAGCAACAAGATTGGAAGCTATCCGCTGACAGAACCTGCCTCGGAGCCGGCGCCGAAGCAGCAATGTCAAAAGAGGCCGAAAATCGTTACGCTCCAGAAGGTCATCGTCCGTTTCGTGTCAAAGAAGGTCAATGCTACATAGGCAGAGCATACCTTGGAGCCGACTCTGAGGCTGCAATGTCTAGGGAGGTGGATAGACCACATTACTCTCAAAGGAACGAGGAAGGTGATCAGTCGATGTGGGAACTCAGGAGAGATTACGGCAGAAATGCCTTGGTGCCGCGAGAAACCAAAGTCCGTTGGTCTATTTCAAACGACAGAGCTTGCCTAGGAGCCGGCGCCGACGCGGCTAGGTCGCGAGAAAGAACCAAATGGACTCAGAGAGAGGTGGATAACCGTGAAGGAAACGAGAAGCGTGACTTGTCGGCCCTCCGACAGGTAGTGATTGAAATGCAGAACAAATTGGAAGGGCTTGCCCTTCGGGATCAAGACAGGCTCAAATCCAAAGACGAAGTGAATCGTGGACATGAAAAGCACCGTCATAAGAGAGAGGTGACGGCGGGCAGGTCAGACAAGGATTTCTTAATTAAAAATTCAGTAAAGCAAGAAAGTTCTGAATGCCACAAGGAGAGGGGCGGCTCCTTCAATCGTGGAACTTCGGAAAACAAGGAAGCTCGGAAAGCTCTATCAAAAGGAGCTGGAAAACGAATTAACTCGAGACCAAAGTCACCTGAATCGTCGGACAACGGGACCGAAACTCCGAGTGACTACGAGTCAACTTCGGATGAGTCTGATTATCGGGGCAAGCAAACTGTGGAATCCAAGAAAGATAATAAAACAGCGGTGGATCTACGCTGTCAGAGTTCTCAGGATGGTAAACAAAAAGACCGCGGTATCCGAATCAAGCTGGAGAAGTACGATGGTAAAACACCGGTGGCCGCTTTTCTGGCAAAGTTTGAAGTGTGTTCTCGGTGTAACGGTTGGAATGAGAGGGAAAAGGCAGACCAACTCATGTGTGCTCTTACAGGTCCTGCAGCTCAGCTTTTGTGGGACATGGGAGATTTGCAGAACGTAACGTGGAAGACATTGGTGGACCATTTAAGTGCGCGATATGGCTCACAAGATCAGACGAGTCTTTATCGAATGAAATTGCGAACATATCGACAAGCTCAGGGAGAATCCTTGAACTCTGTCATGTTGGAAATTCGAAACTAATGGTGCTTGCGTACCCTGGACCAACGAATGAACTGTTAGAAACAGTGGCTTGCGACGCTTTCATCGACGCTTTAGCCGATCAGGAGTTGGCCCAGAAAGTACGAGAGCGAGAGCCGTCATGTCTGGATATTGCGTACAAGCACGCTGTACGGTTCGAAGCATACGGTAAAGCTTCTAAGTTCGGTACCGATGGTGAGCGGAAACCATGGAGAGTGAAGAATACGAAACAGGTGAATACGAGAGACCCACAGAATCGACGTTTAGACGATGTCGAGAGGAACATGAAAACGATCTTAGAGAGGTTGGAACAGTTGACTCTCGACAGAAACACTGTCCAGAAACGGGAGCTGGTGGACAGGCCAAGAGAGCAGAGTAGACTGTTGGATAGAACATGTTTCGGCTGTGGCCAGAAAGGTCATTATAAGCGGTTTTGTCCTCAGGCCCGAGCCTCGGATGAACATCAAAATCAGGTGGGCGAAGAAGCGGGTCAACCTGATGGAACCAGAGATGCGCAGAACCATCTAGTAAAAGGAGCCGTATGGCTTATGTTTTCGGAAAGTTGGAAGGTCGAAGAAAGGAACACCCATGCCTTTTGGACACAGGGAGTGAAATGTCGTTGGTACCGAAGTATATGGTCAACAAGAAATTACTTAGACCGGCTCAGCAACGCCTGCTGGCAGCGAATGGAACTAGAATCAAAGTAGAGGGCGAGGCCACCCTCAAAATAAAGATAGGAAGAAACGTGTACGCTCTTCCTTGTCTTGTGACCGAACAAGTAACCGAATTGATTTTGGGTCTGGCTTGGTTGGAGAGTAATAATGCGAGTTGGAACTTCGCTACGGGAAGAATCTGTGTCGGGACAGAATCAATACCTCTCCATGAGGTGGACGAGGAGAGCATGTGCCGCAAGGTTATGATCGAAAGGGAAGTTGTCGTACCATCCCTCCGAGAAGTCGACATTTCGGCTATCATGGTTTACCCTCATTTGGGACGATGTCAAACAGAATGGGCAACTGTTCCGAGCGAACTCCTGGCAAATGTAATAGTCGGTCGAACGTTAATAAATGGAGAAGACGATGAACCTAGAATAAGGGTCATCAATGTGGGACCAACAACGGTGGAAATTCCATCGAAAACTTTGTGTCAGTTGGAGAGGGTTGAAGTCTTACAAGACTGCGAAGCGGAAACCAGTGCGGATGAATTTTCGAGTACGGTGGTCACGAGTGCTATCCATGTGGAAAATGGAGACGAGAGCAAGTTGTCAAACTTGTGGGAGAACGTGGAAGGCGTCACGAGTGAGCAAAGAGAGTCACTTCGGGAGCTCATCTTGCGCTACCGGACAAGTTTTTCCCTATCAGAGAATGACTTGGGTTACACGTCGGTGATTCAGCACGAGATTGACACGCAGAAAGAGGACCCAGTGCGGCAACCTCTTAGAAGGCAACCAATAGCAATGTTGGCTGAAATCGATCGTCAGGTGGACTCCATGTTGGAACAGAATATTGTGGAACCGTCGTCCTCTGAATGGTCATCAAACGTTGTCATGGTGAAAAAGAAAGACGGTAGCCTACGCTTCTGCATAGATTACCGGAAAGTGAATGCGAAAACAAGGAAGGATTCATTTCCTTTACCTTTGATCAGTGAATGTTTGGATACTCTTGGCGGAGCGAAATGGTTTAGCACATTCGATCTTCGCGCTGGCTATCACCAGATGGCGCTTCATCCGAAGGATAAGCACAAGACAGCTTTCGTTACAAGGAAAGGATGCTTCCAGTTCCGTGTGTTACCGTTCGGACTGTGCAATAGTCCTGCTTCATTCTGTCGGTTAATGAACCTCGTGCTATCAGGTCTAAATCTGGATATTTGTTTGGTATACCTCGACGATATTATTGTCTTCTCGAAAGACGTGGAAAGTCATATGGAACGGTTGAGAAGGTATTCAGCCGATTAAACCAGTACAATCTTAAGCTGAAGCCTTCTAAATGCCACTTGCTGCAAAGACAAGTCTTGTTCCTCGGACACGTTGTGAGTTCGGAAGGAGTCGCCACGGATCCAGACAAGGTCAAATCCGTGAAGAACTGGGCGACACCTAAGAATGTAAGACAGGTGAGGTCGTTCGTTGGACTTTGTTCCTATTATCGGAAGTTCGTTTCTGATTTTGCTTTAATAGCAAAACCATTGCATGGTCTTACTAGGAAAGGAGTAACGTTTCAATGGTCCGAAGAATGCGAACAGGCATTTCAGGAATTGAAGAACCGGTTAACTTCATCGCCGATACTCGCACTTCCTATCGACGATGGAGATTACGTATTGGATACAGATGCGTCTGGATACGCCATTGGAGCGGTTTTATCACAGATTCAGGGTGGTGAAGAGAAAGTGATTTGTTACGCAAGTCGATTGTGTTCCCCGGCAGAGAGGAACTACAATGTAACCAGAAGGGAACTGCTAGCAGTAGTATACTATTTGAAAGAGTTTCGGCAGTATCTATGGGGCAAGAAGTTTTTACTTCGTACAGATCACTCAGCTCTTCAGTGGTTGAGGAAGACACCGGAACCAATTGGGCAGCAAGCTCGGTGGCTTGAAACGATCGAAGAATTCGATTTTGAAATTATTCATAGATCGGGAGCAAAGCATGGCAACGCGGATGCGGTGTCAAGAATACCGCACGATGGGTTAGAGAACCCTGAAGAAACTGACCATCGAATCAAAGCGGTTTTCGCGGTGAAGGAAGAGGCAGATTTATCTGCTTGGAACGAATGGAGCAAGGAAAGTATTCGATCTAAGCAGCTGGAAGACCGAGATGTCTCGTCCCTTGTTGGTTGGAAAGAAGCAGAAAGCTACCCTTCAGAGGAGGTTTTCTTGCAGAGGAGCGGTGAGTTGAAAACGCTACTTAGCCATTGGAACCAGATGTCTATTATTAATGGAATCCTTTACCGTGATTGGCTTGATGGAAAGGAAAACCGAGTCTTGCGAAGGCAATTAGTTGTTCCGAAGACCCTACGGAACGAAGTTATGGAACTGACGCATGCAAGTTTCTCGGGAGGTCACTTTGGTATTCGAAAAAGCCTTGGTCAGCTACAAAGACGTGCCTATTGGCCAGGCTGGAAGGAAGACATGAGACGGTTTTGTCAGTGTTGTGACCGTTGTGCGCGATATCGTAGAGAGAAACCGCCAAAGCAAGGGAGGTTGCAGAAAGTGCTTGTTGGCGAACCAATGGAACGATTTGGAATCGATATTACGGGACCACATCCCGTATCAAATAAAGGAAATAAGTACATTCTGACTGCTATTGACTATTTTTCGAGATGGGCCGAGGCGCTCCCTATCAGAAATCAAGAAGCGTCAACGGTGGCGCAGACTCTTATGGTGCACGTATTCTCACGATTTGGAATGCCACGACAGATTTTGACAGATCAAGGTCCGTGTTTTGAATCAACTCTGTTCAAAGAGCTGTGTCGAATAATGGAAATCGATAAGATACGCACGACCCCGTACCATCCTTCCGGGAATGGACTTATCGAAAGGTTCCATCGTACCCTGAACATGCTCTTGGGCAAAGTCGTGTCTGAACGGCAGAAGGATTGGGACGTTCATTTACCGTATGTCATGGCTGCCTATCGTTCTACGGAACACGAATCGACCAAGAGAACACCGAATTTTCTGTTCCTTGGTAGAGAGAACCATGCACCGATCGATCTACTTGTGTCTCCGACAGAGGACCGAGAGATCGATGTGGAAGAATTCGTTGCTAACCGACGGGAGATAATGGATAATGCGTACCAGTTGGTGAGAGACCAGTTACAGAAAACATTCGAGAGAAGGAAGAAGTCGTACGACCTAAGAGTGAGGCCCGCGAGATTCACAGAGGGTGATTGGGTCTACTATTATCATCCAAGAGTGCTTACGGGGCGAAAAGCAAAGTGGGCCAAATTCTTTACCGGACCATTCTTGGTTTTGACCGTTTTGGGCCCGGTACTGTATCGAATCCAGAAAAGTCGCACTTCGAAACCTTTGATCGTGCACGTGGATAAATTGAAACGGTTCCGAGGGGAAGCTCCGAAGTCGTGGCTACCTGAAACCATCGAAACGGAAACGTTGTCGGATATCGAACTGCCTTTGGGCGGTGACAATGAACCTCGAACAACCGAGTCTGCGAAGGAAGACCCCGAGCCGGAATTCTCAGCGGACGATGAGGTTGAGGTCATCAGAGCGGAAACCGATCGCAGGACCCGGAAATCTCGTCCACCTCGCTGGTTGGACGGGTTCGTTTGTGGAACAATGACTTCAGATGGCAACTAGAGACGGTCGAGACGCCCCGCGATTCAATGGATCGAACTTTGTCGAACGTCAGCGAATGGACGCTTCATTGCGCTATTGTTTGCTAAGAGAGACAGACTCTTACTGTTTAACTTGTTTACCCGTGTTTGTTTAGTCTTTAAATGTTTTATGGTGAACTGATATTGCTTAGTTGTGACAGTTTATCGCCTTAATTGGCTATTTTGTGATTTGCTACGCGCTTGGCTTAGGTTTAGCCAGCTAATGAAAATCGCTGAACTGTTTAGTTTTCACTGCTTGCATATATTGATTGTTCGCATATTGTGCATTTTATTGCATAATTGTGCATCGTCGTCATTGCTTTCTTTATTGAATCTAGAGTTAAGCGTGCAAAAGAACACCGCTTAACTGCAGTTGTTAAGATAAGTCATGTTAATTTAAATAGCATATTAAGCGAACAAAGGAAATCGCTTAATTAGGATTGTTCTTGTAATTTTTTATTTTTTTATTTTTTAAAATTTTGTTATGTCCTTTGGGTACCGGAAACGGTGACGGTGGTGAAACTCCTCGCCCTTTCTGCACGTCGGGAGGCTTAAGTATCGCAGAGACCACTAATGTCCTTTCTCTAGTTACCTGGGTAGTGTGGTAGGTAGGGGGAACAGAAGCGGATGACTTGTTCCCGCTGAGTTCAGGTCCCTTCCCTGCACGGGTTGTCCCAGTGAGTTAAGACCCTGGTACTCTTGGCCATCTTAAGTAGAGGAGGTTAAATTAACGACTGTCGTGTCGTATCACCATGGTTTGCAGAGATGCTTTGCATCTCAAGTGAGCAGGGGAGAGTGTGGCGACCATGTGCCACAGATAGCCTTATTATTATTATTACTATTATTATTATTATTATTATTATTATTTATTATTATTATTATTGATTGCTTAACTGTATAACTTGTTAGTTAATTAATTAATAAAGTTTTAATTCGTGTAAAACGGACAGAGCACGCGCTAGGCTGAGACGCTAAGGCTTCGGTAAAATTATTAGAATCGCCACGGCCGCCCAAAGACCGAGAGATAAGTTGTATAAACCGGCAACGACTTATGGTTCCCGAGCCTTCGGTCTTTAGCAACTAGAGAGTTTGGCCGCTGAAAGACCGTCGCCTGTTTGACAGAGGCTGCGCGGAGACGGCGACTGGCTGGCTGCTGACGAAGGGAACAGGCGGTTGGAGCGATGGAAAGACGGAGAGAGAACGCAGCGGTCGGCCGGCTGTGTAGTCGATGCGTACGCCTGAACACTGGCGCCCGGACTACCAGGGGTGGTTAGCGAGGGCTGGGCCCGTAGACGGGGTCGCTTACCACCGATAACGACGACACTGCCTCCTAGGTCCTGCTCTGACGGCATCTAAGCGGACGTGGCCCTACAGCTTGAAATTCCGCCTAAAGAGCGGCGGCCGGGGAACAAGGTCCTGACGGCGATGCGCGTCGCCGGCGGCGATGCGCCCTTCGCCGCTGCCGACGACGCTAGGGGGGTGGGTCCGAAGTTAAGCTTCATGACGGATAAAAAGCATAGATAGGGACATTTGGGAGCGAGCGCCCTCAAGGGCTAGTTCTAAAAATCGAAAATCTCCGAAATATGGGAATTTATATAGCACGCGTCAATAGGCGGACGCAGGCGGCTGTGTATCAAAAGTTCGCTTGAGACGCGCGCCCAGCTGGCAGGAGCTATTGCCGCGCCGCTTAGCCGTAGAATAAGCCCCTGATCACCGCTAAGGAAAACGCTATTAGACAGGTCCCTACTTTTTCACATCGACGGCAACTACGCGAAATTACAGACTACAGTTTAAAAATCCGCCTAAGTGTCCGTCAAAAGTTTCAAAACTCTGAAAATTGTCAGTCACTAACATCACATGTACTTTTCGCAGTGTGGTCGCTTATACTGTGAAGCGATAGAGTAAAGAAAGCACAGCGATTGAAAGCGAGTATTTGGAGCCCGTTTAAAGTGCTAAAGCTTATCGTTTCATATTGACGTATCAAAGGCTATTGATTGCAGTTCCTGTGCGCTAGTTATGGTGGCTGCCGGACTGCGTCTAGCTACCGCGTCTTTGTCCGTGTTACCAGTGTTGCCACTGTAGCCATTGTTGTCATTGTTGCTTGGTTTATTAATAAATAAATAAAAATAAACCAATAAAGGCAAGTTGTGTCCGTGTCTTTGAAAGTCGCTGCGACGCCGGAGTCTCAGCGCACTGTCCGTGAAGGTGAGCCTTGGCTGTGATGAACCTCGCCTACCTGAGGTCACGTTAGTGCCCAGGAGGTCAATTCTGAGCCAAGGGAGGAGACAGACGCCCGCCTGTCGTAAAGGCGCGGGGAGACAGTTTGAGTGAATCGACGGCCAGGAAAGAGTGGACCGCCGTCCATTCAGGCACGGATAACCTTGGATTTGGTGAAAGCGTGAGGAAGCAAAGAGACAACGCCGCCTGTCTATAAGAGAGCGGAAGACGGTCAGATTACCGAGAATGAAGAGACGTGGGGCCAAGTCGAAGCCAGAGACCAGGAGTACCTATCGCAATCGCTTAAGGCGCCGAGACCAAGCGGTGGCCAGCGATAAGAGGCATGAGTTAAAGGGTCTCTCGGACGAGGCCGGAGCCGGAACGGATAAAGAGTCAGAGGAGGAAAACGAGAACCCTACGTTGAGGAGCGGCCATCCTCAGTGCGCTGCCTGCCCGGCAGCCGCGGACACCTCCTCTGATGTCGGAGAGCCGGAAAGGGAACGTGACGCCGCCGATCAGGCAGAGTCGGCGGCTGATGGCGATCGGGAGACCGAGCGGGCGTTGGGGGCCGCCCGACCGCCGGCCGCGCTACGAGACCGCGAGCCGACCGGGTCGCCACAGTAGTAGTAGTAGTAGTAGTAGTAGTAGTTGTTGTTGTAGTAGTAGTAGTAGTAGTAGTATGAGAAAAGTCTTGACGAGTAATAGAAACGTCGCCCTATTGGGGGGCGGAAGACGGCAGAGTGGGTTACGTGCTGGGGCCTGGAGCGTCAGGCTGACGGAGCGGGTTCAAGCCCCGTTAGTGCCCCTAGTGGCTTTCACAAGGCATTAGTGCCTCCTAAGCCACTTTAAATCATGCTAAGCTTTCATGCTAAGGCTATTTCAAATCCCATCTGACTGATTCTGTTGTTAGACGAACAACGAAATCCGAGACATGGATCGCATCCTCCAGTTGATCCGTCGCTCGATCCACGACAAGGAGCTGACGTTGAAGGTCGCTCAGACGCGCCTCGAGGAACGCACGAAACGCCGTTGTATCGAACTGAGCCACGACGCCCCCATGGTGGCGTAAGCGTATCCTCCTTCTCCTCCTCCTCCTCCACCTCCTCGACCGCGCCCCCTTACCAGTGTTTTATCGGTACCCCGACGTTTGCGCACCAGAAATTTGCGCAATCGACATTTGCGCGCCGACATTAGCGCGTATTTCGAGCGAAACACGACTGCGCTCCAATATAAAAATTGCGCTGTAAATTAAAAGTTATCCGTGCTTTACTAACCATAATATTAATCATAACCCTAACTCTAACCCTAACCCCAATTATATATCATCAAATAACGCGCGAATGTCGGTCGCGCATCCGACGAGTCACGGCTTTAT
The DNA here is from genome assembly GCA_018105865.1 of Metaphire vulgaris. NCBI lineage: Eukaryota > Metazoa > Annelida > Clitellata > Crassiclitellata > Megascolecidae > Metaphire > Metaphire vulgaris. The sequence goes on along the minus strand of CM030865.1, from coordinate 11,006,946 downwards.
CCACACTCCAGGCCTTGAGGGTGGGGGGTTGACTTGGCTGGAGGGGAAGAGACACGGTTCAACGCAAAAATTTGTGTCAGTAATTGGAGTTTTGGGGTGGGGGGATTTTTGTGGTTTGGGGAGGACAAAATTAATTATTATTTTTACGACGTTTCTTTTACACGGCCTAGATTAAACCCCGCCCCTGATTCATAATCCTGGCTACGCCACCGATTGCACTTTAATCTTGCGCTGTCTGTATATAGGATGCAGAAGGAAGTGCACGACCTGTATGAGACCGTCTGTCGTCTGAAGGAGAAACTGCGCCAGGCGGAGAACGCCATGTGTCGCCTGCTGAAGACCAGGGCGATGCTCGAACAGGACATCGCCATCAAGGAAACGACGATCCAGATCGACTCCGCCTTCTGCATGGGACTCCGCAAGAAGATGCCGATGGACCCGAAAATAGGACCCGTACTCATCATGCCGCACGTGGCCTGCTGACCGTAAAGACATCCATGGATAGGAATATATAAATCCAATCGACTCTTTACTACTTTACTGTATTATTATTATTATTATAGTATCGCCTCTATGTTTTTTACTACCATAATTTATGTTATTTTTTTACGTGCAAAAAGGCTAATAATTTATTGACAATGTGCTGTTTCTAGTTTTTGACATCTATGGAGTACGTCGTTTTGAAAATTTTCGCCTAAACTAAAATTCTCGTTTTAACGTTGATGAAACTTTTTCAGAATCCAGTTTTCTTTCACAGTGCAGGGTTTTTTCCGCCATGTTATATTTGCCACGATGATTTTCGTTCTTTGACTTTAACGATTCTTACAATCATATATTCTGCCTTTTAAATATAAAATTTACAAATAAAAAGACTTATCGTTATTATTATTATTATTATTATTATTATTATTATTATTATTATCATTATTATCATTATTATCATTATTATCATTATTATTATTATCGATTGATATCCTTGGGTATTAGAACTGGTGCTATAGAAGTGCATTATCACTATTAACACTATTATTATTATTATTATTATTATTATTATTATTATTATTATCATTATTATTATTATTATTATTATTATTATTGAATGTAAAATGCCCATACATTTTAGACCCTCCCCTTGTTTTATTGACCAATAGAACTCTCCTGTTCTTGGGAGTTTTGAGTTGAAGGAGATTTTGGGAGCCAATATTAATTCAATTAAGAAATGTCAGGGATTTAAGAGAATACCCTTTCCTAACATGAATGCTGCTCGTCTTTACAGTTTCAAAACCTGTCCCCGTAACTTAGTTTTTCTAACAAAACCAGGTGAGCCCTTCAAAAGGCACGTTTTTCACCCAAAAGACACTGTCCCCCCCCCCCAGAATGACACCGTACCTCGATAAAGGACACATGCGCATTCCCCAGGCAGTGATAAAGAAAAACTCTCCGATTAATTAAATTCGTCCGCTCGGCATAAATCTTCGAAGAGCGTCAACACTCTCCAAGAACAGAGCTCCCCATTGGGAACGGTTCCAGGCGGAGACGATAACCAACCGCGCCAACTCCCGAGAACACGCAATTAAACGCAAACACTTACGTCTAGCTGGATCTCTGCCTGTCTGTCTGTCTGTCTGTCTGTCTGTCTCTGTCTCTCTGTCGATCTCTGCCTGTCCGTCTCTCTGTCTCAACTGTCTGTCTGTCGATCTATGTCTCTGTCTCTTTGTCTCTCTGTCTCTTTGTCTCTCTGTCCCTTTGTCTCTCTGTCCCTTTGTCTCTCTGTCTCTGCCTGTCTGTCTGTCTGTCTCTGTCTGTCTGTCGATCTCTGTCTCTTTGTCTGTCGGTCTCTGTCTCTGTCTCTTTGTCTCTCTGTCTCTGTCTGTCTGTCTGTCTGTCTGTCTGTCTGTCTGTCTGTCTGTCTGTCTGTCTGTCTGTCTCTCTCTCTCTCTCTCTTCTCTTCCATACGAAACCTTAAGGGCGTCAGGTACTATGATCGATCGGTCTTCGTAAAGAAATCCCTCTCTTTAGAACCACTCGCTCCTCACTGATCACATCACGGAGGAAGAGGAGGAGGAGGAGGAGGAGGAGGAGGAGGAGGAGGAAGAGGAGAAAAAGGAGGAGGAGGACGACGACGACGACGAGGACAGAGACTCCTCTTCACAACAGTCTGTTTTCCGATCGCCAGATAGAGCGACACGTGACCCGCGTTGATGAAATACTAATGATGACAACGGAACTGGTTCTTCCCTAGGACACCACACAAATAGTCATGTTCAGGGGCGTAGCCAGGAATTTGATTTGGGAGGGTATAAATATTTTGGGTGGGTATAAATCTGAACTATATAACCCACATAAACCATATAAACCACATATAACCACATGTAAATCACACACAAAACTTTAAGATAGACTGATTTTGGGGGGTATATATACCGATATACCCCCCGTTGCTACGCCCCTGGTCATTTTAATGACAAAAACAATAAAACAGCAGCTGCAACAGCAGTAGTAGTAGCAGTAGACGTAGTAGTAGAAGAAGAAGAAGTAGTAGCAGAAGTAGTAGTAGCAGAAGCAGTAGTAGTAGCAGTAGCAGCAAGTAGTAGCAGTGGTAGCAGTAGCAGCAGCAGCAGTAGCAGTAGCAGCAGCAGCAGCAGCAGCAGTGGCAGCAGCAGCAGCAGCAGCAGCAGCAGCAGCAGCAGCAGCAGCAGCAGCAGCAGCAGCAGCAGCAGCAGCAGCAGCAGCAGCAGCAGCAGCAGCAGCAGCAGTAGCAGTAGCAGTAGTAGCAGCAGTAGTAGTAGTAGTAGTAGTAGTAGTAGTAGTAGTAGTAGTAATACAACGTATGAAATGTTAAGCGCAAGTTCACTAACAAATGAAATAACAAAGTAATATATATTTGCGTCTACTCCATGGTAACGAGTAATGTCTTGATTAGCCTGCTTCTCGTGATGGTCAAATGTTCCATTGCTCCGTTCTGTGGTATTTCAATGAAGGGTATTGATGTTCTTTTACGTTCCATCGATACTCAGCATTAGCAGCGTTTAATCTAGACTCCTGGACTCCGGAGGGGAGAACTGACAGGGCCGCGGGTGGGGGTGAATTCAACTGGGGGCTGCTGCTGTTAATTGATGTAGTATGCCAAAATTTCCGGGGGAGATTGAAATTTTCGAGGGAAGGGCAATTCCCCCCGGTTCCCCCTCCGGAAACGGCCTAGATTAAACCCTGAGCATTAGTCTTGACATGGCTTAACGGCCTTGAAAGGTTAAAGGTTATTATAGATATTTAATTACCAATGACCAATGAATCATAGATTACAAGTACGTCATGAGTTAGAGAGGTTAAATGGGTCATTTTGAGTGACCCATTGCCAACTCTTTGGTCCACTACGTCCAGTGTTTATTCTAGGCCTTCTCTGTGTGGGGATTTTCCCCCAAAGTTTTAACCCCTTAACTGGGCATCTTTTTGTAGCTCATTGTAAAATGGACGAGCGTTACTCGGGGCACCCAGTTAAGAGGTTAAAATCCCCCCGAAATTTTTATATGTTGGCTGGGGAATGAACCCCCAAAGTGTGGAGGCTCAGACCTTGTCCCCCAAACATTTAAAAATCCCCCCCCCAAATGTCAAGGTGACTAGAATTAAACACTGCACTACGTCTAAACTCTGCTAGAAAATGTTCCACCATCAGGTTTGTGGGTCGACAAAAATCCGGAAATTCTTTCTGCAGTTGGTATATATATATATATATATATATATATATATATATATATATATATATAATTTCACTGTATACTGTATTTCGCTGCATATTGACGATAACATAATTGACGCACTCCCCCCTCCCCCCAACAAAATCAACAATCCGTAAAATTAATTTCACTACGTATTAGCAGTAGACATAGAGACTACATTAGGATGCAATTTATTTAGCGCCTCTATCCCATCGACGTATTTATTGCCTGTCATACTCCACTATACGTCCTGTATACATTGACGCCACTGACGCCGACAGCAGTTGGACATTAAGGACGATGGAACATGAAACTGATTGAAACACCCCGTTACTATTTTCATTGCCCCTGTTCGAGTGTTTTGTTTCCAAATTGGAAACGCATAGGCAAATGTTTATTCAGACTATAATATAGGCTCACTGTTCGTATTAATGTTACCGACATACATATATACAGTATACACTGTGTTCGGAAAATGAGAACCTCTAAACATATCGCGATAACTAACTCGCATCTGCACCGATTTAGACCTAGTTTTAAACGCACAAGGAGGCATCTACAGGGTGTCTCTGAAAAAAATACCGCAGCAGAAAAACAAAAAAATCGAAGTTTGACTTTGATATCTCACAATATGGCCATCTTACATGCAAATGAGATTTTAAAAAAATTGGCAGAAAGGTAGGGAAATATGTGCTCTACACGTGTGGAAATTTTGATAAAAGTATATTTATGAATTTTTACGAAATCATAGTTTTTCTGCTGGGGTATATTTTTCAGAGACACCCTGTATATTTGTCATTGGCTCAAAGTTTCATTAGAATTCGTTTACTCGTTTGAACGGTATATATATATATAACTTTTTGCGGTCAGCTGATTACAGATGAAAGTTTTCTGCCTATTCATTGCATGACGCCATTTTTTTACGTCAGAGAGAGCGTATTGACGAACAGAGTGGTTCCAATTAAAGAAGATCATATTCAGTTACTTTTTTTATTATAATTGAAATGAAGTCTGGAATAAAAAATTATAAATAACTTGCATTGGTTGCCAAAATTACCAAAGGGCTTCCTTTTTCTTCGGACACAGTGTGTATAACTGTATATATATATATATATATATATATATATATATATATATATATGTGTGTGTGTGTGTGTGTGTGTGTGTGTGTCACTTCCAGAGTTTGTTTTATCTTTTGTCTATATTTGTCTATAATTTGTATATATATATATATACATATATATATATATATATATATATATATATATATATATATATATATATATATATATACATTTCTATATCTATAAACGATGAATGTAAAACCACAGAGGTACTATGATGATATTAATTGTGTCTACAACAACAGCCAAATGATAAATAACGACAACACCAGTCCCTTGTCGTCTTTATCGTCGTCGTCGTAATCATCGTTATCTTCAGTTTCGTCGTTGTTCATCATTCACCCGCTCTCGATTTCACTTCTGTTTGGCCAACACAAAACTCCCACACATCCTCTCCTCCTTTCTCCTTCTCTTCCTCCTCCTCCTTATCCTCCTCCTCCTCCTCCTCTTTCTTCTCCTTCTTCTCCTTCTTCTTCTAGCTATAAATAAATAAAATAAATTCTTAAAATCTATGTTTTCTATTTTAGAGTGGTATATCATTAGCATCGGCCTACTTGGCGCTGTGCGACCGGTTCCCGCCAGAACACCAAAGTTAAGCAACGTTAAGCGCTGTTAGTACTTGGATGGGTGACCATCCCGCGATCTAGTCTTGCCAGCGGTCAATCAAGCCGTTCATCGCTTAGGCGTCGGCAAATAGGAAGCAACGTTGAGCTGCGAAGGTAAAACGCGGGTCTTGATAGAAAAACTAATGGGTAAACTACTCTAGATAATATTAAATGGCGTAAGCAGCCTGCGTCAGTGGCGGCTCCACCGAAGGGGGATCAGAGGGGGCCCGTGCCCCCTATTGAATGCCTGCCCCCAGTGCCCCCCCAGTTGGGACCCTATACTTAATGCTACATACATTAAACAACAAATGGTTGCCCCCCCCCCATGATTAGAAGTTGCCACCCCAACGTCCCCCCACTTGCCAAATCCTAGAGCCGCCACTGGCCTGCGTCACTGCTTGCCTAGAAGACGGATATCAGCCACCTTTGTCGCGTCTATCGTCGTCAACGGCGATGACCTTTGACATCCATCATCGTTGCACCGAATGACCCTTGGTTAAGTGAGTGAGTAAGTAAGACATTTACCCGCTGAATCCACAGGACTGCAACAGAACCCGTATAAGAAAGAAAAAGACGGTAACGAAACAGAGAAACATTGAACAGATGCCAATACAGATCTTTCGATAACTATGACAAGAGCGGCTATTGCAGTCTCTATTAACCCCTTAACTGTGTATTTAACTGTAAATCAATGTAAAATGGACGGATATATCCGGGATCTCCAGTTAAGGGGTTAAACTGTAAGTTGGCGGAGTCTCTCGGGATTTTCAGTTCTATGGTTGTTAACTGCGTTAGGAAAGAATCGCTGAACAGTGTTGCAAAGTCAATGGCCCCGTTTGAAGAAGATGCAACTCGGTCATCTGTTTAGTTTACACTTGCAGCAAAGCCAGCAACGCAGACAGAATATTCGATCCGTGTTATCTTCCATAACCGCCGGGATTGGAAAATCCGACTTACTTACTTACTTACTTACTTACTGGGTCTGAAAATGCGGAGTTACGTTTCCTATCAGGGAGCGACCATTGGCTGGTGTCGTTACTCATTACTAAAGTGGCGCTATAGAAATTCAATAATGATGATATCGACCCCTTTATATAATTAATGAGAAGTACAGTAGAACTTCGTTATAACGTACTTAGCGAGTCTGTAAAATTTCTTGCGTTATTAATGCCTTATTCACCCAGAGTGTAAGTAGTATTATGCAATATTGGTTGTATAATATTTTTGTGCAAAATTCATTATAAATGTGCTCAGAACCTGTTCAAATCATGTTCTCGTAAAAGCTCGTTTAAAAACTGGTGCATTTCACTAAAAAAATGGTAGCTAAAAGCGGTAGCACATACATAAGCATGGAGTGTAGTGGCATTCCGAGGTTCTCCATGGCGTTAA